>VZRZ01008723.1:37113-49240 GCA_013398175.1 Climacteris rufus | reverse complement strand
CTTGCCATTCTCTCTCTCCCAGTTCTCCTCTTGCCATTCCCCCTCCCAGTTCTCCTCTTGCCATTCCCCCATCCCAGTTCTCCTCTTGCCATTCCCCCCTCCCAGTTCTCCTCTTGCCATTCTCTCTATCCCAGTTCTCCTCTTGCCATTCCCTCCATCCCAGTTCTCCTCTTACCATTCCCCCTCCCAGTTCTCTTCTTCCCATTCCCCTCTCCCACTTCTCCTCTTGCTATTCCCCACTCCCAGTTCTCCTCTTGCTATTCCCCCACCCCAGTTCTCCATCCTTCTGTTTATCTTCCCTCTGTCCCCCACACCCATATGTCCATGCTCTGACCCGTTTTTTCTTTGATTTTAGGGTTTGCTATGAACACCTGGTGTTGTGGTCCCTGAGGATGTGCAGTACCAGCCTGCAGGAAGGTCCCCACAGGAGCTCATGGAGAGCTCCATTTTTTTCCCTTCAAAATTCTGCAAAAACTCTACAAAAAAGTCTTTGTTGGGGGGAAATGACTGCAGCAGTGAGATCCCCTTATCCAAGTTTGAATTTGGCTCTTAACTGGAAGAGTGAACATCACTGAGCAACCCTGGGAGGGACCAGGGCAGGGCTGAGACCTCTCCTTGACCATGGACCCCTTGGAGCAGCTGAGAGTCCACTGAGGTGACAGCAGTGGGAATGTGCCTGGGAATAGGGTCCTGTGGGAGCTGGGGGATGCCCTGGCCGTGCTCTGTGCCCAGCAGGACGTGGCCACCACACGGGTGAGGCTGCATGCCCGTGCTCTGTGCCCATGGAATTTCTGCCCTTTGCTCTTCTGCTTTGCTGCCCCAGAAACTGAGAAAGCAAATGGTCTGGGGTAAAAGTGGCTCTGCTGGAGCAGCTTTTCCATGGAGGATGCTGCTCCACAACATCTGGAAAGGTGATGTGGCAGCTGGGAGATGCTGACCCCCACCACGTTGTGAGGCTGAGCTGGAAACCAGCAGCAGGGTTGGGTGGGTTTGGCCTCACTGCACGTGAGGGAATGGGAGAATCTGGGAAGGTTTGGGTGGTGGGAGATGCTGGAGCCCTGGGATGAGCCAGTCAGCTCCATGCTCTGGGAAAAAAACATCTCTGCAGGGGCTCTTCCTGAAGGCCAATTGATGGGCCAAGAGCCTGTGGCCATGGCCATGTGGCAGGACAGAGCTCTGAGTGTCTGGGTGACGTTTTGGGAGTATCATCATCTCCTTGAGGGCTCCCTTAACATTTATCTTATTGGCAAGAGGCTAAAATAGGAATGCAAACAACTATGAACCCAGCAGATTCCCCAGGACAGGACTGCTCTGCGATATTTTGCCCAACATCTTCTGGAAACTCACTTCTGCCCTCAGCCAGCAGGGAGGGAGAGAAAAGGTGCCTGTGAGTAGGGAAGGGCAGGTGCTGGGTCCCAGTGCTGAGATTTCCTTGTTGTTTCCTCACCACCCCAACACTGGTGTGCATTTATGGGATGTGGGATGGGGAGGATGAGGGTTTGTCAGAATCCTCCGTGCCCAGCCTGGACATCCCACCCACTCTGTGGGACAGGAGTCCCCTCTCCCTGTGTTGGAGAAGTAGGATTACACTAAGGGTGGGCTCACACTCAGACCTGCCTGATCCTGAGGTGCAGCCAGGGCTCAGAAAGCAGCTCGGAGTTTCCATTATTCCCTTCTGGCCCTGACTTAGAATCCTCACTAAAACAAATTTTAAAAATTATTTTGAAGTTTTAACTCAGGACGAACTCAAAATGCCCAGTTCTTCACCTTCAGGCAGTGACTGGGGCTACCTTGGCCACAACCATGAAAACCAGGGATTGCTCTGCTTTCCCTGGAGTGTTTCATTTTGGTTTTGCCTTTAAAGCCTGTTGCCTCCATGCAGAATCCTGGCTGTATTTTCTAAACCCAGCTAAAATAGGTTACAGTGTAAGATTTAACGATTCAGCATTTCTGTTGCCACTGATTTACTGACTGATGCTCAATTTTTTTTTTTTTTTTAAATCAGTCAAAGGACTGCATGGCCATTGAGAGCTGCAGAGGGAACTAAATAATAATATATTTTGGAGGCAAAAATGCCTGGATCGAAGGGAGCAGCAGTACTATGCAGAGAGCCAAGGAAAAGTCAGAATAAGAGCTCAAAAGTGAAGGAGACACCTCCATGAACTTCTGCTGCCTGACAGCACTGACACAGACTTAGCCCACAGACATGCCGAGGTGGGTTTGGAGTTTATTTTACATGAATCAAAAGATCCCTGATTATTTGATCTGAGAGGACAAAGGGAAGCTTTGGCTCTGTATGAGGTTTGTGTGAGGGGTACCCAAACCCCTACCTGGCCCCCCACCAGCAGTGACCGAGGAGGGCAAAGCCCCAGAGGAGTTTCCTGAGCCCCAGCCCACCCTGGGGTGCCCCCACCAGTTGGGGATGTGTGGGAGCCTCCCCACATTTTGTCCCCAAGCCCCTCCAGGGGCAATTCCCAGAACAAGTTGCCTGGCAGAGCCAGATCCCTGGCACCCCTCACCCGTGGGTGGGATGGGGGGGTCACCCAAACTCCCACCAGCACCAGCATCTGGGGTTTTTCCCCATCTGTCTCCAGATTTATTCCCCCTAAACTCAGACAAGGTTTCCCAGGACATGAGGCTGGACCTCTAATGCAGCCCCAAACCCACACCAAATTATCCAGTGAGGCCAAAAGTGAAAAACCAGCCACCTCCCTGAGTCCAGATGCAAAAATTCCCCCCCTCAAGCTGACAGTGCTGAAGGAGTGTCACAAATAGCTGGTGGGGTGGGGATGTTCAGGGGTTTTGACCTCAGGGCCAAATTCAGTGGCTCAACTCTGGGGCATTGTGAAGGCTCAGCAAGGTCCACAGCTCTACCAGTGAGATTTGCTCCTCGCTGAGATGAAACAAATGGATGTTTCCTTGGCCATTCTCTTTGTTGTCAAAACCATGTGAGTTGGGAGGGTTGTTTGAGCGACTCTGTCCTGCTCTGCAGTCAGAGACCCTCTGTATTATGATCTGAGACCTTCTGTCTCATTTTAGGACAGGTGAACCCATCCCAAGGACCATTCCTAGCACCTCTTTGGGGATGTTGAAGTCTCAGTGCGGTGGTTTTCCTCCGACCCCTGAAAGATGCTGCGAGTTGAGCTACCAAGGAACCCTTATGTGTCTGTCAGCCTTCACCCTGAAGGAAAGCAGAGTTCCCTCTGGCAGTGCTTGTGGAGGTGGGAACCGAGGGATGCTCACGGCTCTGGAAGCCGGCACCGACCCCTTCCTCCTCCCACCGCGGCCTGGGGAAGCTTAATGAGTTAATGCTGATTAAGTGCTTTCAGATAATCAGATAAAGGTGTCATAAAAGTGCTTTACAGTGATGATGATGTGTTTTATGGTGAGGAGAAACTGATGATCCCAAATAAAAATCCAAATTAAATTGGGGGGGAAGTACAAAGGTGTCTTCAGATCTGGGGTGAACTTCACATTAAGGGCAAAAAAGCATTCAAGCATTTGCCAAGTTTCCATCTCTCTGCAAACAGTGCCTGGTTTTGACCTCCCCCCTCCTCTCCAAGAGCCTTTCTGCTCGAGACCAAGATTAATTACCTCCCTCACAGCCCTTTGGGCTTCCCCCATCTGATAAGGTGTGAATAAGGCTGACAGGACCTGCTAAGGGTCTCACAGCTCTCTCAGCTCCGTGTCCTGCCTCAAGCACCGGCGCCACATCCCGGGGTCGCTGCATCCTGGCTGATCCCAGCCTTGCTTAGCTCCTGCCTTGTTCCTCAGCTTTTGGAGCAGGAAGCCTAGGGATGGAGCTCCTGCCTGGTGGCCATGCTGGGATAAGAGAGAAATCAGCCCCAAAACCTGCATTTCCTCACACCAACTGTGCCAGCAGTGGGGTTTTTTATCAGTGAAAGGACTGTTTGGCCATCAAGAGCTGCGAGACCCTAAATAAATGAGACCCCAAGTAAACCCCAGCATTTCTCCCACTCTGAGAGCTGCCTTTGTCCAGGCTGTCAGGGGCACCAGAGCTGAGGGACACATGTTAAGATCTCCAGCAATTAAAAGGGGCTCCAGCATTAATGTGCTCAGCCGAACGCCCGGGTCCCCAGGTTGTGCACGGCAAATTGGCTGCTAATTTAGCGGCTGCTGCCAACTGGCCACATCTGTCCAGCCTTGGATGCCTCTTCCTTCCTTGCTCTTTTCCAAGCGCTTCTCCTGGCAGGATGACAGCCCTGGGAGGAGGCAGAGCTGGCTCGGACAACCTGCTGGCTCCACACGCCGGTTTGGGTTTATGGCTGTGCCCCCACCCCAGGGTGGCACAGATGGAGCTGTCACCCCTGAACCTCTCCCCGAGCTTCCTTGGAAGCAGCAGAATCTGGCACGAGGAATTCCCACATCCCTGGCTCATCTTGAGTGGTTTATTGGGGAAAAAATTTTCATTTTGCCCCCTCCAACTTGGTGGTTTTTCTTGAGTTGACTGAAATGATTAGTAAAAAATAAAGCACCTCGAACTATTTTTAATGTGTTTTTACTCTTTTATCAAAGCAAATGAAAGATGTGAATTTGTTTCACTTCAGTTGAAAACATCAAGTTGAAGCGATCCAACTTCTCCAGTGTGGTATCTCTGTTAAAAACACATTTATTTAGGCAAGCTGCTTTGCCAAATTTGACAGGAATCTGTGGCTTTGAGCTGAACTTCCCGGTCATCCTGAGACAGCGGTTTGAAAACAGTGGATTTGTCTGACACTTTTTTCCAGGCTGGAATCCACTGGATCTTCAACCCAAAGGATGTGACAGTATAGCAGAGGAATTAACTTTCAGCCTGTAAATGCAGCGCTACAGACTCGAGCCAAGGGAGGTTTTGGTCAGGTTTGCCCTGGGGAAACTGAGGCTGGGTGACCCACAGAGGCCCATCCCACGCTCACCTCCCTGTATTCCTTAAGGGATGATGAAGTCATTTCCCCCTTGGATCAGCTGCCTCCGTGTGGTCCTGTGGGACAGCCCAGCAGGTCCAGGATCCAGGGAAGCTGCTCCAGCCGGGGAGTTTGGCAGCTCTGGCAGGGCTGTGCAGCTGCCCCGGGACACCTCAGCTCGGAGGGGGTCACAGGGAGGGAGCTCAGGAGGGCTGCAGAGGCTGGAGGAGCTCTCACCTCTGCCAGCTCTGCCTTTTGACCGGTGCTTGCAAAGCTCTGCTCTGTTATGCCCCATCTCTGCTCCAGCACTAATGCAAATCCTCCTGGAACGAGGCACGAGGCAGGATTTGGGATCCCGGTGCTGGCAGAGCCTTGCCACGTCTCCAGCGCTCCCTCAGGGCTGTCAGTGCAGGAGGAGGAGATTTGGGACGGCTCTTTGCTGCTTCGCCGGCAGAAAGTGAGGGACTCAGCACAGCCACGCTGCTTTACATCACCACCTCGGTGCTCCGGGTGCCGGCAGGAGCACCTGGGACTGTTTTCCTCCCCGAGGGAAGGCACGATGCCCTTCAAGCCTCCTTGGCCCCTCGGCAGAGGAGGTCAGCCCCTCGTTTGTGGCCCTGGAAGGAGCAGCCAGCGGCGGCTGCCCGCGCCCCAGCCCGGTCACGCTGCGGCTCCCGTGGCGCTCCCATCCGTCTTTCCCCCGGCGCTCCTGTCACCGCAGAGCCGCGGGAGGCGCGGGGGGAGCCGGGCAGGCTGAGCAAAACCGAGCCAGGGAGAAGCAGGCAGAGAGAGAGAGACTGCGAGACAGGCGCGGTGAGGGAGGTGGAGACATCCATGTTCTCTTTATTGCGGGTGCTTCTGCCTCCCCTGGAAATTCCCACCAGCCGTGCCCTGCTGGCAGCTGCTGGCTGCGGAGGGATGGAGGTACCCATCCTTCATCCTTGCAAGGCAGCAAGCAGGCAGAGAAGCTCGGGAATGTTTTTGAGATCGCTGCAAACACCCTAAAGCTCAGGATTCCGGGCAGGAAGGTGGTGGCCCCTCAGGAGTGCAGCCCCCCAGCCCTGGCTCTGCTGGTGGGGCAGGGAGCTGTGGCACAGAGCTGGAGCACAGCCTGGCACCTCTTTGTGCTGCTTTGTGACCTCTGAAAGCTTTTCGAGGCCGGGCTGCACGGGGCCCTGGGCAATCTGATCTCCTGGGTGGCACCCCTGCCCATCTCGGGGGGTCGCACGGAGACGGCCTTCGGGCACAGGTGGGATGGGGGATGCGGGGCTGAGCCACGAATTCTGTATCCCTCACAGAGGGATGGCTTGGGCTACAAATGCACTCCCCCAGTGCCAGCTCCGGTGTTCTCCACGGGAACTTGGCCGTGCTGCTGCCGGGAGCGGCGCTGCCTTTGTGCCGCGTTTCATCTCCCGCCCGCCTCTGTGGGCTGGGGGAGCGCTCCTGGGGTCATGTTTGTTATGTTTCCAGGAAGCCCCTCCAGAAAAACATCCTTGAAACACAGAGGTTTCCCTTCTGCCGGCACACAAATGAACCCCAAACAGAGCCCACTTCAAAGCGGCCGGCTAATGAGCCGCCCTCTCCCCCGCCCCGCCCCGGTTTCAGGAGGGCCCTAACGATGCTGCGGGATTACAAAGGCGTTTGGAGCCTGTTCAGAGGGAAAAAATAGCGGGAGAGGGGGCAGGGAGCAGCGGGAAGCAGGCACGGACATGCCAGCACAGGCGGCTCTGGGATGCTCCCCAGCACCCGCAGCGGGCAGGGGCACGGGGGTGGGCAGGGAAAGGGGGGACGGTGCCCGTCAGTGCCGCCGCTCAGCAGAGCAAATCCCGGCTCTGCACAGGGGAACGTGCAGGGGAAATTCCGGGGAGCGCCTCGATGGTTTTGATTTTTTTCCTCAAGGACGAGGCTGGGTGATGGGGGTAGGGAAGGGGATGGGATGGAGGCAGCGCTGCTTGCACCATCCCCTCGCATTGCAGCGGGCTCTTATTCTGCTGAGCCGCTCTTTTCGACTTTCCTTGCAGCTGCTGGTGCTGGCTGTGGTGATTCCCCATCCCTGCCGGTTCCATCCCAAACCGCCGCCCAGCCCCCGGGACCGTCGGCACTGCCGGGGTGGCTGCTCGGGGGGTTTGGGGGGCTCAGCCCCCACGAGCTGGGGCTGCAAACGCTGCCCCGAATTCCCAGCACGGAGCATCCCCCAAAAGTCGGTGGCAGGTGTGGGAATCAGCGAAGGGAAACGAGAGCTGCAGTGACCATCGGCTGCAAAGCCAAAGCGAGGAGCTGGGTTGGAAAACCAGGTTTGCAGCTTTTTTCTCCCAAAGTATTCTGAGGTGGAAACTAACCCAGACTTTTTTTTTTTTTTTTTTTTTTGCTTTGTTCAAAAGTTTTTCTCCCGTTTCTAACTAGTGAAAGTAGCATTTTTCTGATTATTGCTTACTAAAAAAAGGGTGTTTTCACACTTTCATTTTATCCACAATAGTAGTTTTGTCTGGCTGAGGAAGCATTTTCTGCAACTGAAATGTAAAGCAAAACTAAAAATAATGCCTTCCTGCTCGTGAGCTGTAAATATTCACTGTGCTCTGCAGTTCCCTGTATCAGGTGGAAGATTTTCCAGTCTGGCAGCAGCAAGGACATTTTTCTCAGGACCATCTTCCTGTGTGCACCCAGGATTGCTGCCACCATCAGACAAAGGTTTTTGGCTCAATCTCTTCATCTTGGAGGATTTCTTCACCCAAGTCAGGTCATTTTTCAGGGAAACATCCAGCTCCCTGATACAGAGCTGACCCCTCAGTTTAGGACTGTTGTATCCTCACCAATAGTTACCATCCAGATAAAAAAAAATACATATATATTAATGACAACTTCAATGGTTTCACACCCCCCAGGCTGGAGCTCCTTAGATACTACCATAAGAGAGAATTTAATGGATAATTTTGCATCAAGAGGTTTCTCTGGGCCTTTTTTCCAGGTGTCTTGCATCCCGAGGACCTTCCTGGGAACACAAAGTGATGGTGTTGGGAATTTCACTTGCAAATTTTCCAGTAGGTCTCAACATTCCTTTCCACTCTTCACCTGAAGGATGCTCCCAAACCCAGGCTGTCCATCAGTGATCACTCTCAGGCAGCCCCAGAGCCCGTGGATGCGTCAGGTCGAGCAAAGAGAAGGAAACTCCTTCCTCTGTGCCACCAGCAACCCCCCATCTCCCCAGCAGAAATAAATAATCTGCACTCTCAACATATTCCCACCCCCAGGGCCGGAGTGGTGATGGATACACCCAGCCAGGCCATTGTTCCACGGCTGGGTAATCACAAATCTTCGATTTCTGGCCGCTGTTAAAGCTTTGCTGAGCTGGGCTGTGCTGAGCTGGGCTGGGGGCGTCCCCCAGCAGCCCCCGTGGTGGGGACAGCCCCTGTGGGCACGGGGGCAGTGAATGGGAGCCATCAGCCCCTCTGAGGTTGTCAATAGCACTGATCAGCTCCAGCATTGATTTCCAGCCCTTCCCTCCTCTCCCCGCTCTCCCACCCAGCGCTGCTCGCTCCCCTCTGTACTTTTCTCTCTCGATGAGGGGATAAATAAACACAAGCAGCCGGTTTTGTGTGCCTGCAGGTGCCTGGGCTTCGGCTGTGTGTTGGCTTGGGGATTGCTGTGGCTCTCACAGCCCCAGAGCCAGCCAGATCCCGGCCAAAACCTATGGACCGTGTCCCAGAGCCGAGCATCGCTCAGCCCCACACCCCACATCTCCAGGATGCCAGGAAGGGTCCTGGAATGGCCTGGGGCAGGGCAGACTCTCCTCTTTTCTCTGGCTGTTGCATCCTGGGCCTCAGCCTCCCCTCCCTGGGATGGAGCAGAGTCCTGGAGCAAGCTGGGTGGCCTGGTAGCTGCTTTTTCCGTCAGATCACAAAAAATGAGGAGCCAGGATTGGAGGTGAGCCCATGCCTCCCACCACACCCCATCCACGGGGGAACAGCAGCCGGAATCGGGGAGCCATCCGCCCTCCTCATGGCAGCATCCCCCCTGGATGGATATCCAGGAGCTACGAAGAGGAACAAACAAACAAACACCCAGACCCCCCTCCCGGTCCCCACTGCCAAGGGAGGAACAAAACCCTGCAGCGAAGGGCCCTCGAGTGAGTAATCTCTCCTTCAGATGTGTCCCAGCATCCCTCGCCGCGCGCCGGCCGCGCAGCCACCACTTGAATTAGCACCAAAGGCTTATGGGAGCCAGAGTCATTAATCTAGGTGACAAACAGGACTCTGAAGGAATATTTGCACCCCGAAATTGAAAAGATTAGGCCATATTTGTCAAGGATTGGTAGGCTTTATCGCCTCCAGAGCAGATGCTGTTAAATATTCATGAGCTGCATAAGTGGGAGAAGACCTCGCTAGGCCTGATGACTTTCAGAGAGAGAGGAGGGAAGGGGGGGGACGAGGGCGGGGGGGACACGGTGGCATCAACACGCGGGTGGGGACGGGACACGGGGCTGCTCTGCAGAGCAGGGACATCGCTGGCACCCGGGGCGAGGTGGCTGGGAAGGGATGAGGGGCTGTGGGATGGCCTCCATCCCTCTGGACATGGTGAGTGCAGCTCATCCACCCCCGGATTCCCAGTCCCTGCACAGGCAGGTTCTGCCTTTCCTGCTGTGCGTTGGGAAGAGGAGCTGGGCAGGTGGATTAAAGGCAGCTGGAAGCTGGGAGGGGCCACTGTTGTTCCCCCAGTCCTGCAGCCAGCCTGGACGTGGGTAATGAAGCATCCCCTGGAGGCTCGAGCTATGAAGGGAGCTGGGCTTGGGGCTGTAGGACTTGTGGGCCACCAGGCTGGGACACTGGATGTCCCCACACACATCCCCCAAGACAGAACCAGGTTGTGAGATGGAGGTGGGGAGATGTGCAGAGGGTCTGGAGAAAGGATTCAACAGCAGGGGGGAAGATGGAGAGGTAGGGAGAGGAGCTGGATGGGGAAAGGGGTGGAAGTATGGGGAGAGGGTAGAGGAAAGTGTGCTGGGGGAGGAAAATTTGAGAAAAAATATGGTGATGATGAAGAGAGGATGCAGGGATGGTCAGAACAAGAGAAAAATATAAAGGAAGAGGAGGAAAGAGAGTAGTACAAAAAAATAGTGGAAAAACGGTGCACAGACACTGTCCTCTCCTTCAGCTCCTGTTTCTTATCTTCCCTCAAGTTTAAAAATGACCTTCCTGAGAGCTGGTGGCTCCCACTGCAGATTCCAGATGGGCCCACCTCACCTGGGGACAGAGGGCTGGGGTTGGCAGATGTCCCCCTGGCCAGGCCTTGGCTGGTCACAGGTTCCCATGGCACATCCCTGAACTCCATCTCAGCGCTGGGATCAAACCCTCCCAGCGCAGCTGGAGTTTCCCAAACTGCAAAAGAGCCTCCTGGGGAAAATATGGAGTTTCAGACTTTCCTGAAGAGGCTGGAGTCACAGGAGCTGCCCCCTGGGTCTTTCCCTCCGGCATTTGGGGAGGAGGTGCCAGGAACACCCAAACTGTGCAGGAGGGCCAGGATCTGAGATCTCCCTGTGCTCCCCAAGTTTCTGCCTGTATCTTTCCCACACACATGGTTGGGTCGGATCCAATTTGAACCAGAACTCCAAATCTCCAAAAAACAGGGAGAATTTCAGCAAACCAGAAAGCTTGGTTTGCAGCCAGCTGTTTCCCCTCATGTCACTCAACTGATAAAGCGAAAAGCCGGGGCTGGCATTAGGAAAAGAAGCGAGTAAGCTGCAAAACCAGCAGAAAAAGGCTCCACTGCCAGGCTGGTGAGGAGACAGACACTTAATTTAGTGCAGTCCAGAGGCTTTCTTTTATACTGTTAGTGGAAAATCCTGATTCATCAAAACCCTGGTTCTCTGAGAGAGGTCCCACCAACGCCTTTGCTCAATTTAAAGAAAACCCAAACCAGTAATGGTGATTCAGAAATTTTGTACCTGACCTTTTCTGAAAGGGAAAATTGTTTGCTGGTGGGTGACCAAGGGTTTAAGTTGTTTGCTGCTCAAGAGGTGATGGGTGAGCACGGAGTGGGTGCACCTGAACCCCTTTGCTGGGCACAGCGTCATTTCCCTGGATGCTGAGCACAGGCAGAGGGAAAAGAAAATGAGAGTGCTTGAAGCTGCTGGATAATCCACTCCCCCAAATCCTCGTTTCCATCTCAACCTTCAAGAGATCTTCGTCGAGTCCTGGCTTCAATCTGTGAGCAGGATCTCCTCCTCCCGCTCTTCCCCGCGCTCCCCAGGCCCCCGGCAGCCCTCGCACAATTTAATGTCTTACAGCTCTGTCCCTATTTGACAAACAGGTGATTTTGCTAATGAGGAATAAATGAGATTCACAGGATGAGAGAAAGGGAACAGCAGCTGTCGTGAGCGCAGGATGTGCTGGCTTTATTAAAATAATATATGGCCACATGCTTGGTATTAGGGCTCGCAGTTTGAGAACTCCCATCTCATCCCTCCTGGCTCCCCCTCCCCTTGGCTCCCCGCTCCTGCTTCTCCCTCCTCAGTCCTTGCCCTGGAACATTTTCCAATCAGAGAATTACTGGCTGGAGAGCCCAGGCTGTCCCAGTCCATGCATGGGAAATACAGTGGGAAATAGAGCCCGCATGGAGCCCGGCTGTGCTGGGAGTTTGTGTGTGTGAGAGAGGGGGAAGGCAAGGGCAGGGGAAGGGGGAAGTGGAAAGGGGGAATGGAAGGGAAGGGCAAAAGGGGAAACGGGAATGGGAAAATGGGAATGGCAGAAAAGGGGGAAAGATGAAAAGGGGGACGGGGGAAAAGAAAAGGGGAAAATGGAAGGTAAGGTGAAAAGGGAAAGAGGGAAGGGAAGGGAAAGAAGGAAAAAAGGAAGAAAAAAGGGGAAAAAAGGAGGGGAAAAGGGGGAAAAAAGAGGAAGTGGAACGGAAGGGGCATTGAAGGTATTGCCCAGTTCCAGACACGCTTCCCAGAAGCTGTTCCCCATCCCCATTCCAAAGGAATCTGGTCAGGTTTCGGGGGCTTGGGCAGGTGTGCACCCCTTTGCCTGTTTGCTCAGGTGCGCTCTGGCTCCAGGTACAGGCAGGGTACAGGCAGAGATCAGGCAGGGACCAGGCAGGATATAGGCAGGGGCCAGGCAGGGTACAGGCAGGAACAGGCAGAGATCAAACAGGGTACAGGCAGGTACAGGCAGACACCAGGCAGGGTACAGGCAGGGACCAGGCAGAGTACAGGCAGGGACCAGGCAGAG
>VZRZ01008721.1:271745-288880 GCA_013398175.1 Climacteris rufus | reverse complement strand
GCCCCTCACGTCAGCCGTGCGCGCCGCCCCTCCTCCGGCAGCGCGGCCTGGCGCGGTGAGCGGGGCTGGGCTGCTGTGAGGGGGGCTGGGCTGTGTTGAGCGGGGCTGGGCTGTGTTGAGCGGGGCTGAACGGGCCCCAGGTGGGAGAGGGGGCTCCGGGTGCCGGCCGGAGCCGTGTCCGGGGTGCCGGCCGGGGCCGTGTCCCCGGGGCGCTCCCCTCAGCGCGGGCTGAGGCGGCGCCGCGCCTGCCTCGGGTTGACCTCCGCGGCCCGGGGCGGCCTTGTGTTCCCCGTGTGCTCGTGGAAAAGTCAGGAGCAACGCGGAAAAAAGAAAGTTCTCCTGGCATGTTCCGAGTGAGGGGGGAGCGGTCTGAGACAAGCTGGTGGCTCGGGAAACAAAAAACCAGCGTAGGACGGGAAAGCTTGGCTTTGAGTGGGAGTGAGCAGGGAGCAGGTGGAGCGGCAGCACTGAGCTCTGGTTTTGGTTTAGGTGTGTTAATTACCAGTGGGCAATCCTGAAGATACCGTCGCTGGAGGTGACAATAACAAAATTGTTATGGTAACATCCCACAGAGTCACCCTAAACCAGGCTTTTGATAGCTCTGGCTCCTGGGAGTCTGCAGCCTTTGCTTTGTTTCTCTCACACGTTCTTAGTCTGGCAAGGATTAACGGAGGTCTGCAGCCTTGGCTTGGGATGGTAAGACTCCTTTAGCGATTTGGAAGTGAAAATCAGGTTCCTCAAACCACAGGCTTGCATCGTTTAGGAGATAAAGGTATTTTCATTTTAAGGCTGCAGTATGAAGAGATTAGACAAGTTTTGTGTTTGGGTCTGGTGCTATTTGCAGGGTGATGTCAGGAGGAGTTAGGGGGAGAGTTTGTTGCTTTGTCTCTGAATTAGAACTGGCTGTTCTGAAACAGATGATTTAGCAAAACTTAGTGATCATTTCCCCGTGTAACAGATGCTCAAGCTGAAGTGCTGGCCTGCAATCATTTTAAGAGCTGTCTTCTCACACTAGGCCTGCTGCCTTAGCTCGAGGTCTCTGATGCTTTGCCTTCCCTTTTGTTACTTTCTCCATTAATCTCTCTGACTCAGATCACTTGTATTATTTTCATGCTTGATTTTTTTTCCTGCTTCCTTTAGAGTGCTTTGCTAACAAGAGTAAATCAAAGCAAGTCCTCCAATGGGCAGATGTATGTAAGTGAGGTTATGAATACTTCAAATTTGTGTTATTAAACAACAGGCTCTGTGTAATCATACTGAAGTGGACTTAGCACTGTCCTGCTGATTGCTCTTATCCATGCTCTTTAATTTGTTATGCTCATCTTCTGGCAGCATCTGTGCAATATTTTTTAAAACAAGCATTTTAAACTTTCCCCTGCGTGTAATGCACTGGAACAAACCTGCTTAATTTGTCTGTAGACTTATGTCATCACTTGTTCAAAAAGGCACAGTACAGACAAGACACAGCTTCAAATACAGGATTATGGGATTCTTGTCTTTTACAACCTGTTCTGCAAAGAAAGAGTAAAGCAGAGTTAAAAC
The DNA here is from genome assembly GCA_013398175.1 of Climacteris rufus. Taxonomy (NCBI): domain Eukaryota; kingdom Metazoa; phylum Chordata; class Aves; order Passeriformes; family Climacteridae; genus Climacteris; species Climacteris rufus. The sequence continues at coordinate 287,338 of VZRZ01008721.1, read as the reverse complement.
GGGGAGGGTTAGAAAAGCTGAGAGAAAACCCTTCTTCATGCTACCTTAAGAGACAGGATGTTGTCTCTGGTGGCCTAATAACAATGGTTTTGTCTTCAGGGCATTTTTGTTGCAGAGGTCTTTAGGTGGGAGATGGCTAAAAGAGAATAGGAAGCTGCTGATGGATTTTCTTGGAATAAAGAATCTAGCGTGGGGAACATTAGGTATTGTGAGAGACTGAGAAGAGAATGGAGAAAAAGCTGATGGAGGTGATCAGGGGAAGGGAATTGAGATGGGAAGGATTTATGTGATTCATGTAGAGAAACATGATTTACTTATAGGCCGTTGTTGTTAGATGGATTATAACAATGTTTTAAATAGGGTGAGAAATTTTCATGAGAAAACCTTCCAGGGTGCTTTCCCTGTATGTTGGAGTGGTGTCTTCCCTTGTGCTTGTGTAAAGTCGGTGTTCTTGCAGTGGCTGCTATTTTTGGCAGGGCTCACACTCTTGATTGTTCCTGTGGTGGGACTTTAAAGGTAGTCTTGAGCAAGCTGAGTGGCATCTGCTAATAAAGCAGCCATGGTAAATTGTGGTGCAGTGCAGGTGCTTTTATAGTTGGTACTGCTGTCTGTAGTGTCCTAGTTAGGCTGGGAATTGTACCTGGCTTAGAGCAGATGCTCTTTATATGCAGGGTTATGTACTAAGGGTGAGACTGATGTCATGCAAGGAATGTGTGATGTCAGACGTGTGAGCAGTGTATGATGTGTTGCTTTGGTTGCTTAAATTCTGGGACTGTGCTCCTCAGCCATCTCAGAGTTGTGTCTCTCCTGTGTTTCCTTTTGCAGGAAGGTTTGTCTGTCTGTGTGTGCCCTCTCCTCGTGGGGAGATGTCCAATGTTTCCAGCTATGCCCTCCGAATGGCCCGGCTGAGTGCCCAGATATTCGGGGATGTTGTCAGGCCAACTGACTCCAAGTCCATGAAGGTGGTGAAGCTGTTCAGTGAGCAGCCTCTGGCCAAGAGGGAGGAGGTGTTCAACTGGTACCCCCCTCACAACACCTACTATGCCCTCATGAAGAAACTCCGCTACTTTGGTCTCTACAGGTATTTGCTGTGCCTGCAGGGTGGGAGCAGGACTGGAGGGGGGAAAGGGGTGAGGGTCACTCTTGTGACAGTTGTTTTCCTCAAGGGAAAGAGGTAAAAGGTTTAATTCTTGATATGGTACATATGGAAATAGGCACTTGATTGTTGCACAGAGGGCTTGCTGTCCAGCTTTTACTATAATTGGAAACTTTTGTGAGAAAGACTTAAGGTTTGTGAAGACTTGCAAGCAGGTACCTAAGAAATAGTTCCTGCTTTGGCTTGTGGGGAAAAGAGCTTTCTCATAGACAAGATATTGTTCTTTAGTTCTGAATATACCAAATGAGTGTGCTACAAAGAGGTGATGTTAACACCAGCCTTACCATATATTTGTCAATCATTCAACAGCTAATACTTGAAATTTAGAAAAGAAGGAAAGTCTCTGTTAGGCCAGAGGGCCTCTTTAAAATAAATTCAATTCAGTTCAATTCAAGTGTGATTTAAATAGCCTTGTTAGTTCCAGCTTCATCCAAACCAGTTGTATGATTTTTAAATGAATTTCCACAGTCTCTAGCAGGAAGAATTGCACTGCTAAGGAACATCAGCAGGAGTCAAATGCAGTTCTTTTACTTCAATCAGGCAGCACTAAAGAAATCCTTGAAAGTGAGGCTGCCAACCCTGTATAATCAAAACAGATTAATTCCTAGTGCTAGTGTCACAATCCTAACCATCAAGGATTGCATCCAGGATGCTCTTCATTTGGGTAGGTGTGGAAACACTGTCTAGAATAGTTGTTTGTTTACACAGAAAACCTCAATGACATGGTAAGGTTCTTTACTCTTCACCTGTTAATCTTAAGTTCCTTTTCTACCTGCTCTGTATACAGAGAGTTGGTAGAGGATCAGACTTGCAGCTCAAAAATGTGCAATGAAGAATCATAGACCAATAGGGCCTGGTAATAAATCACCAGCCTTTTGTTTTTATTTAGAGATGTTGTGTTTAAAAATAGCAGTGCTGTAATCTTAGGCCACATAGGATGCAGTTGTGACTTTTGAAAATTACTTGGCACTAAAAAATACAGGGACAGATTAATAGAACTTATTAGAACATTATTGAGGATTAATTATCTCTGTCAGCCCCTTCATCCTCCTTCCTGTTTTATGCTCTTATTAAGACTCTAGCAGTACTGATGCCATCTTCATAACTCATTCCTGCAGTCACCTGAGAGCAGTGCCATGTGCTGTAATTACTGCTCAGCATGGCCCTGTTTCCTTAGGAGCTGAGGACCTGAACTATCTAGCACAGGAACACAGGGTGCTGTGGCTGCACTGCTGAGCTGGATGGCAGGGGGGAAACTCTCATTCTTGTTTCTTGCTGATTTTGATATTTGACTGCTCATTTAAGCCAAGTGGATCAATAAATGCAATTGCAATGATACATGTGTGCACACAGCACTTGTTGCTGCAAAGGGCAGCCCTGTTGGTTCTGAAAGTAGAGAAAATCTCTCATGTCATCATCCAGTGATACTGGAGCAGTAACATGGAATACATAGCAGTGAGCTTCAGTGTGGACTTCATGCTTAAAAGTTTTGATTTTTGGTTTTTTTTCATTATCATGTAGCTCAAAGAACCTTTCACACCTCTGCATTCCAAGAAAAAGAGTAAACTTCTTTTCTTTCTTCCCCATTTAGGGATGAGCATCAGGACTTTAAGGAGGAGATGAGGCGAATGAAAAAGCTCCGTGGGAAGGAAAAGCCAAAGAAGGGGGAAGGAAAGAGAGCTCTCAAGAAGAAATAGTGCTGTTTGAGCAGTGTGATGGACTGCCCTGGAAGTGCTGGGGAACAGCTGGAGAGGGCTTGGCATGTGAGCTGTGTGTGGGGCACAACAAACACACTGTGGAATAGTGGGCTCTACCTTAAGAATGCACTTGGGCCTTCGAAGTTTTATTTGCTTTGAATTTCTGTACTTTAAATATACTGTATATTGTGGCACAGTAATAAAAAATGGTGCTCAGTGTTTTTCTTGAAACCACCTGTAGCTGTTTCAGTTTTTCTTGATCTGGAAATCTGTTTGCTTTTCACTGTCTTGTTTTACTTTCTTGTATTAATATCAACACTGTTTTCTGTGTGGCCACAAAAAAAAATAAGGATTCATGCTTCTACTGCTACTTGTCAATCTTACCTGTTATAATGAGTTTCACTTCAGGTACCTCTAGTGCTAATTTAAGTTGCTGTTAGGATCTGTTGGTCTGCATTTTTCACTGGAAAATACTTCCCAGTCCACTGCCTGCCCACAGCACTCCCATTGTACCTTAGATGTTTAGATACTGCAACGAAAGAGGCTGAAATATTAAATAATTACATCTGTATAATAATGAAACTATTATATGCAATAATGAAATTTAAAATCATTTTATTGCAGCAAACTTACTTTGATTGCCTGGAAGACATGTATGAAACACTACCTAAGATGATGAACATTTTTTTTAGCATTCAGTATGGGGTTTTATCACTAGGCTCCTTTGGTTGCTGATATTAATGATTACATGAATCTACTGTTCTTACCTGTCAGGGAATAGAACATCCTTGAGAAAAGCTATTAAAAATGTGGAGTGACTGGAACAGAAAGTGTGTGCAGTTAGCTTGGAGAATGCTTGGCTTTGTGTACAGAGGCGTTCTGAAGTAAGGAGCAGTATTAACCTGACATTTCTAAACCAAATTGTTTAATTGTTCAAATTTAAGTGTATTTGAAGGGGTCTGATCGTTTAAATCGGTGGATGTACATAAATTAGTAACAGCTCAACAGCTCTACCTCACCAACTGAAGAGGTGCTGATTGTGTGGAAAGGTGTTTCTGGTGAGCTGCATAGTTTTTATTCAGAGTCTTTACTTAGTGTTACCTGCTGCTCTAAGAGAAGCTGATTTTAGGAAACCTGCAGTGTTGTGCGAGAAGCACCTTCGTTCTTATCACAGTAAAAAATTGCTGTAGAAGTTATTATTTTATATGTGTCTGCTCTGTACTGTAGTGGTAAGTTCCTCTCTTTCTTTAATTTAAAATCCTTTCAGTAACTTAGAACTTTTGCTCAACTCTAATGTGCTGATGGCATTTTAGTGTTCCAGGTGTTGTCTGTGGGGTGTGAGCTGTCTGGTACTGAGGTAGCCAGAGCCTGTGAGGGGCCCTCTGGGGAGCTCCTGGGACATGTGCACGCTGAGGGGAAGCAGTCTGGTTCCCTTGAATCCATCTTTGGGAAGAAGAGCAGCCTGGACTCACTAGGTGGGAAAGGGAATGATCCAGGTAGAAGGATTGCTGCTGCCTGACACTGTTTCTGTGCTGTGAGGTGTGAAGTTGTTTATTTGGTTGCTTTGGTGGAGAGAAAGACCCATTCTGAATCTTCAGCACAGCTACTGCAGCAACTCTGCACAGCTTTTGATGCCTTCTAAAATTAAATTCAAGATAAATAAAAATGTTTTCCTTGCTATTTAAGATTAAAAAAAAATCAATGGCATCTCTTCTGTTCCTGTGAAACACTTAGAGCTTTCACAGTAAAAACGTTCAGGAGACCAGAAGTGTGCATGCATCAGAAAGGGCATTGTGGTTCTGCTCCAGTAAAAGAAATATGCATGGCCTTAAACTTTGTGTGGGGAGACTTGGTTATGAATACACATCTAAAAGTATCTAAAATACTTACACAACATGATGAAATAGATGGAAGTGCCTGTGAAGTAAGTAAATGTGAGAAAAATGGATTGAATTGTTCATTTTCATCTTTTTTTTCTGCAGCATTTACAAAAGCAAATGGATGAAACAAAAAAAAAAAACAAACCTGCAAAACACTTTCTGAAAAAGCAGTATAAGTACAAGAGAGGTTCCCCTGCCTAATTTTTCATGATCTTTCTTCTGTAGTACTCATTTTCCAGAACTTGGTCTTTTCAAAAATGGCTGTTTCCTTTAAGACTTCACCCTAAAATAACAATGACTCAGCTCTTACTGGAGTATATCCTAGTATTAGTATAATCCATTGCTTGCTGGGAGCATTAGCAGAACTATTTTGTTGCAGAAAATACAGCCTTCTCTGCATAGCTGAGATGGAAATCGGCATTTTCCCACCTCCCTTCTAACCCGTGCTCTGTCATTTAGGAACAGGCATTGCCTGAAGGAGACAGCATCCTGGGAATCAGAGGGACAGACACTTTGGGAGACAATCCTGAAGCATCACCCCAGGTATTAAGGCAGTGTGTGCATTTAGGAGAGGGAGGAGAGTTCCAGCCACGCTCTGCAGGGTGAGGCTAGGAACACTGATGTTCTATACAGCTGTTGGTACAGTGGTGTGTCCATTTTATGTACAAATAATCAAGTTCAATCAGATCTTTATTTCTGGCTTTCTCCTTACAGTGATTCTTTTCACCATTGAATCTGTTGTGTCTTGTTACAAGATTCACTCTTTTCCTGAGGGTATGAATTTACTCTCCTCAGCAGATGTTTAGATGGATGTTTTAATTCTTGATGGGAATAAACCTGGTTAGCTGACCTCCAAGGGACTGAGAGTAGAAATCCTAACCTCTTGCCAGTCCTGAGCAGCTTTATTAAGTGCCACTGCTTCCTTGTTGTACGGTGCTTTAGCTGTGCCTGTCTTTAATTAGACTCTGTATGATGTATTCATAGCTGCTGAGCACTGCTGTGATAATCACAAGCTATTTTGTAAACAGGCTGACCCAGTTGCTGTAAATATCCTATAGGGAATGCAGCTATTGCCAGAACCTCTTAGTATTGAAAGTCCTGCAGACAGGCAGAAGTTCACTTGCATGTGACTGTACTTCCTAATGATGGAAGGAAAAAAACAAACCCTTAGTCTTGCTTTCAGGCAGAGGTATCAGTGTGTTAAAACATCTGCTCAGCAACGTAATAACTTGCAAAAAGTTTCTCCTAATGTGGAAAGAGTCTGTTCTACTTATTAAAACAAGCTGCTGAGTTTACCAGGTCAGTGAAATGCACCTGAGTTGCTCTCAGGTTTTACATAAATGCTTTTGTCTTACTTGCCTTTGCTTCCCCAAGAGTAAAATTAGAATAATGATCTCTTAGTGAAAAGCATCAGGAGGTTAAGCTGCTTCCAGGGTGGGAGTTTAGCCCAGGAGAACCTTGCAAAGAGCAGCTTAGTCTGGCTGTGGTAGGACTGGAGCTCTGTGTGTTTCAGAGAGATGATTGTGTGCAACAGCTGATGAAATTTTTAACCCATAAGATAAGCTGTGGTATGTTACTTTGTTTACTGTTCTGCTTTAGATGTTAGAAACTTTCAAATGCTGAAAAAAATCTTGATTTGGTCAGAAAGCAATAATAAAAATTACAGTTATTTCTTAAACTATAAATATTTTTGAAAATTTGAAGTATGTGTGTACATCTTCCTCTACAACTTTGAGTTTCAAGGCCATTTTAGGATAATTTTAAAAAAACAGCAGTCAACAAAGACTACATTTTTTGGAAAAGATTCACAAATCTGAAAGGCTTTTTGTGTTTTGTACATTTTTTTGTTTCTTTTAAAGCAGAAAAGATAATATGCAAGGAAAACAAATGCTATGGGGATCTCAGATGAATTCCCTTAAACTCAGTTCTCCTCTGTAACTGATTGTGGCACTTCTTGTACAATCCCTTGGGAGTAGTTCCTGGAAACAAAATCCTTCAAGGGGACATTCTCTGTTCATCTTGATATTGAGACAGGTGAGAGCAGAAACTCTTCCTGGTTAACCTCTTCTAGGGGCAGCATCATTTCTCTAAACTGTCCAAACAGCAATGGAAAACTCAAAGGTTCTAATAATAATTTCTTTTTAAAAGGATTTATGAAGCATGTGAGAGGAAGCAGAAGTGAAAACAATACCCTTATCTTAAATCCTAGAGGTAAAACTTGAATTATGTGTGGGGGCCAGGTATTTAGAATGGCTCTTTCTGTGCCTGCACAGCTGGGGTACCATGAAAACAGGCTTTCTAGATTTCCACTTCTTTATCCTTTCTTTTCCTTGTCCTTTTCCTCAAGTATAATAATAGTAATAGTAGTAGTAATAATAATAATAATCGTGTCTTGAGTACAGAGAAGAAGGAACAGACAGGAAAACATCTGAAAGAGTTTGGCTGTGAAGGCTCAGTCACAGCAGAGCACAGCTATGATGTGTTCAGATGGGAAGGAGCAGAACTGGAGACAGATATTAGAGGGACATCACCACCACAACAGCTGAGAAATCATTTAGGGTTGTCCAAGAGGATAAATATGAAATCAACAGCATAACAATCATGACATCAAAGTGTCTTCATACAGACTGGGTTGAATTGTTCTGGGTGGAACACTGGGGAAAATTCTACAAAGTGAAATATTTAGAAAAATTGAGAGGATTCCCAAGAAGTGGGTTTGGTTTATGTTGTGTGAGTCAGGCAGAGCTAGGCTGAGCCAAGTGCTATAAAACACAGCACTGGGAGCACTTCTTTCCTGGAACAGGAGGAGGCAGACTGGATGACCTAACACATTTTCTCATATCATAGCTAGGTCTGTGAAAACAAATCTCACCAAGAGCTAGAAAAGGACTTTTATATCCATTAGGTTTTGTGTCTATGCTTGAAAGTACTTCACTTCCTCCCAGGGCTCCTAAAGCTATTTGTAAATATTTCATAGAGTTCAGAGGGTCTCTCTCACTTCAGTTGTTGTTTCTGTGTCTGATGTTTGCCTCATGGGCTGCTTCAGTAAATAGGCTGTTAATGGTGTTTGAAGCAAAACCCACCTGATTTCCAGAACGTTTAAAAGTCATCCTACTGCCACCCTCAATGGTGTGTTGCTGCAAATATGTAATTGTAAATGCATCACATTGCTCAGTTTCCACTACAGCCTTGTCTGGATAAAAGTGAGTGGGGTCACTTGACCCCCACCTTTCAAAAGCAGATGTCTCAAGTGTGATTCCAGATTAACACATCTCCAGAAATTGTCTCATTTTAGAAGCTGTGTAATTAGGGAGTATCTCCAACTGGTATCAATGGCATTTACCTCTGTATAACATAAATCCAGTGCCAAACTTTGGCTCATAGTGGTCTCTTCAAGTCAGGGCTGATGAGACATCATTTCTCCAGAGACTTTGTCCTGTCTGTGCATATAATAGCTGCTTCCCCAGTGCTATTCCCTGGCTGGACTTGATGATCCTTGTGGGTCTCTTCCAACTCAGCATATTCTGTGATTCAGTGTTGATGAGAATAATGTAGGGCTGTCTGGGTGCCATGCATTGCTTTCTACAGAGAAAGAGAGCTTCAGGTGGCTCAAGGAGAGCCTCATGCTGTGAGAGACTGTGCTGGCACCTGGGTGGTGCTGCCTTATTTACAACCAGCAACCACTCTGGACAAGGTGAGGCATTTCTAATTTCTATACTTGCATGCAAAGGAGCCTTTGTGTGTTGCAGGCAGCATCAAAGTGTTCCTCAGAATATTTGTGGAGGAGCAACAGGCAATGGAGGTATTGCATTCAGTATTGAACTGGCTAGTTAACAGAGAAGTTTATATTTTTTTTAATTATTTCTAAGATGTCAGAGTTTATGCTGCTTTTATATTGAAGCAAATGAGCTATGACTGATGCTTCAGCAGATGTTACTTAGTATTGTGTTTAGTTTGCAGGCATAGGAGCATTTAAGTGAAGGCTACAACCTCAAGTGGTCTCAGCATCTTTGTCCAAACTGGCACATTGGTATCAGAGAGGAGCCTGTGAAGGAGGCAGTGCAGATGCCACCCAGACAGAGACATTTCTGGCATGAGTGGATGGAAGGCAGTTGATGCACAGGCTGCAGGTGAGGCAGCATGTGGTATTGCTTGGCTGCCTGTCCTGGGTCTCTTTGGTGCTACTGATGTGCAGGTAAGTCTTGTTCACGAGCTCTAAACCTCACAAATGCTTTTTGAATGAACAGCATAAAAATGAAAAGTGAAAATTAGGCTACAGAGTGTCAGAGTTGTTACTGGCAACTAGAAGGTAACACTGCAGCCTCTTTATTTTTCTGCTTTTATTTAGTTGTTCTGCTTCTATGCTGTGATGTTTGCCAAAATACTCCTCTGTTGCCTGACACCAATAAAGCCAATAGCCTGATATGTCTGTATTTTCAAACTCAAGTTGTTTGATAGCATCTTCAAGTTTATTAATAAATATTATTGCCCTCTGAGGACAGATAGTAGGGTATTGACTAGGCATGCAAGCCACTTAAAAATAAGATGAAATTAAGATCTAAGCTGGAGTCATGGCGGTTTCACCCCAGCTGGCAACCAAGCCCCAGCCAGCCACTCACTCGTGCCCCCACCAGCAGGATCAGGGAGAGAAATGGAAGGTAAAAGCTGGAAAACCTGTGAGTTGAGATAAAGACATTTTAATAGGGGAAGCAAAAGCCACACATGTAAGCAAAGCAAAACAAGGAATTAATTCACTGCTTCCCGTGGGCAGGCAGGGGCTCAGCCCTCCCCAGGAGGGCAGGGCCCCATCACATGTAACAATGACTTGGGAAGACAAACACTATCACTCCAAATGTGACTCTTTCTCCTTCTTCCTCCTTCCGCCATCCTCCCTCTTCCCCCCCACTTTATATACTGAGCAGGATGTCCTATGGGCTGGAATATCCCTTTGGTCAGTTTGGGTCACCTGTCTCAGCTGTGTCTGCTCCCAATCTCCCATGTACCCCCCAACCTCCTCACCAGTGTGACCCTATGGAAAGCAGAACAGGCCTTGGCTGTGGGTAAGCCCTGCTCAGCAATAACAAAAACATCTCCATATTGTCAACTCTGTGCTCAGCACAATCCAAAACACAGCCCCACACCAGCCACTGGGAAGAAGATTAATTCTACCCCAGCCAAAACCAGCACAGTCCTGTAGAATTGCCCCAAAGCGGGTAACAGAATTTGTGTTCATTTACCCAAACCAGTGTGACTTCCAGAGAAAGAGGTCTCATTGCATCAAACAGGAATAACTACATCCAAGGGCCTTCAGCATAACTGCAAGCTGCAAGCAAGCCACAGCACCAAAACACTGAGAGGCCATTGAGCACTGCACCAGAAATTCTGCCTTTGGCCAAGTGCATACTCACAGGAATGATGTGGACATAGCAATGTGGTCAGGAGACTGCCCTCATTCCCACTTCCTCGGTGAGCAGTTTTCCTTTATAGGAGAGACTGAATGTCTGTGAGGCTTGTGTTGTCCTGGTGGTAATGAGCATTAAAAGACAAGGATGGATTATGAACTGTGATACTGACTCTGTCAGCAAAAGACAGTGATGTTTTAATACATAAGACATGCTTCTGTATATTACAATATAAGCATTCATGTAAAGAAGTGATCCATCCTATTTGACCTATCACTGAAAAACAATAACTCTTCAAACTCCAGCAACGTGGGATATTGCCCCGAGAAACATGATACTTCACCATGTTCTCTCTCTCCCACATCAAAGCTGCAGTTTCTGTATTTGATTCATGTTATTGATTTAGATTTTTTAAATTCTGAAAATATCCTTTCTCCAGGCCAGTACCAACCCTAATGGACTTTTTCTGCTCAGATAAAAAAGCTAGAAACTGAAAGGTGCAAGTTACTATCTAAACTTTTATTAGATCAGAGATGTAGATAATCACCAACATGTCTAGAAAAGTGCTGGAGAATCAAATTACAGCAGGTATTCAGGCCAGGGGAAGCTCAGTTACCCTGGATATTATGAAGGAAAATCCTGAGGCTGGGACATAATTCGACAGTCATTTTCTGAACACTAAAATGATTTGATTGAGGTGGTATCCTTTCCTGCCCTTTCTTGGAACACACACAATCACATTAGTGGGGGTTTTTGTACCTAAATGGGATGGTTTTGAGTTGTAAAATGTGATTATTCACACTGGAATAATAATGTGTGGAATATAAAACTATTTAAACTATTTAAAGCTGATCAGCTTATCACAGTCCAACACAAAGGACTCAGAAATCAGATATCCTAACCAGCTCAGTGTGTTAAAGCAACAACCAGGGATGCTACAGGAACAGGAGGGCCTGGACTAATCTTTGCAAATATGAGATTTGGTCCCGGTTTTAGTAAAGTACATCAGGCAGGAAAATCACTGTTCCTTGCTTCTTTGTTTCCCTGTTTTCATCTGCTTCTGGTTTCCTAGGAGAGCTGCATCTTCTCCAGTGTCTACTTCTACGACATTCTCCCTCCACCCCATCCCTCCCCTTCCTTTTCCACTGGCTGTACTTTTGTTCTCTTCACAGTGCTTTTGGGGCTCATGCTTTCTCCTGATGGTTCCTAATGTGCCACATCTGACTGTATTTACACTGCTTTTGAATAAAATGTTGTTTTTTTCAGCTTGCCCCGCACGTCTGCGAGTGAAGGCAGGAAGGGAGAGCAGCAGAGCACTGTGAGGCAGCACACACACTGTGGACCCCAGGTCACCACTCACATAAGGAAGGAAACAGGTCAGCACTGGGCTCTTGTGACACCAAAGAGAGTGCAGGGTATGGAAGGGGCCTAGATGCAAAGTCACTCCCATGTCCCACTCCCATCACCTCTCCTGCTCCCTGCCTCCCATATGGCTCCAAAGGAAAATGTTTTGCTTTTTACTTTCTGAAGGTTTGGGCTGTGGCTTAGAGAGAGAAGAGCAAGTTTGATAAATAATGACTCTAAAATAAGTTGCACTTGAATCAAATGAAAGTTACGTAAATATTCCAAATATTATGATGAGAAAATCTAGAATAGGTTATTATTCCTATATAAAAGATAGCTTCTTAGGTCAACGTTGCTTTTAATGGTAAAATGAAAACTTAGTTAAGAACCTGGTGGATTCACATTTTCACATTTTCTTCTTCTTTCCTCATCTCTGTTTTCCTAGTAGTCTGCACCCATCCTCATCACTTCTGCTCACGTTTTTAACTCAAAGGCAAAGAGCTATGAAGTTTCCATCAGCTAAAAAAAATACAGATGAGATTATCCAGCTGCAAAGTTCAAATCACCATCTGAATATTACCTACTTTCTCTTGAAGGTTTAGCAGTGTCACAGAATGGTAAATGTCCTGAACTTGTTCTCAGGAAGTTCAAAAGGAAACAATACATATGGTCTGTATAGGAATAATTGGGGGGGGGGAAGAAAAAAAGCAGCTTTGTTTTCACCTATTGCCTCACATTGGATCAATCAGACACTGATTCCTAGAAATATGAAAATATATACAGTATATCTTAGAGTGACTCCGATAATAAACTGATATAGGCACTGGAGAGAAGCAAAAGGAAAAAGGAAAAAATTATCTGGGTTATATCCTCAAAGAGTATCTTCCACATTCTTTTCTTGGAGAGCAAAGTAATTTTCTTAAGTGTAGAATATTCTGACTAGTGATCAGAAAAAGGCTGAATTCTGGACAACAGCCTGATTTTTGTTCTGCTTCACATTTTCTGTCCAAGACAACAAGGAACATGACTGATGTCCTTAGAATCTGTGTTTTCACAAATCCTCCAGACCTTTATTTATGCTGTTATGACTGAGAATTCAAAGCAGCCCTTTCAAATGTGTATGGGCCGAACACAAATGCTACAATGTACAGGACAAACAGTCTTTTCAGTGCATGAAAAGGCTGAGCAGTTTTTTGAAATCTGGATAAATTTTAAGGGCACTTCAGACATCCTGAGTTTAACGTGTATCAAATTTTCACATCACTTAAAAAAATCATACCCCTTATCACACCAATATGCAACTTTTGTACTTTTTTTGGTCAAGTAACTGGAAGGCTGGGTTTGTTTTTTGTTGTTTTTTTTTTTAGATACTGTCTTCTAATGAAAGAATATAATAAATGAGACCAAGATTAGGTTTCATCTAATATCTCTATACATATACTGACTCATTAAAACATTGTTCTCTGAAAGTGCAGGTGTTGATTAGATCAGACAAAAGTTCTGGTGGTGGGCAATCTATCTGAAGAGTCTTTTTGTCTCTTAACAGCTGGATTTGTCTTCTGATCCAAATTCAAATGAAAAAAAATCTGAGGAGGCTCAAGCCCCAGTGCATAGCCAGGAGTTTGATGGGAGGTGGCAGGTTTTACATTTGCAAGCGTGCATTACCTGCTGCAGTACCAGACAAACTGGCTGTGCTGCATTGCAGGACTCAACCAGCCAGTGGCCCACAGGTTTGATAGCAGAAACCTGCCCTTCACATCTAGGCTGTAATTTGATTTTGACCTATGTTGTTAATGAAAGCTGGTCTCTGTAAAAGATGATATCAATTACCAGTGGGTAGGATTTCATATCACCAAGAAATAGTTACAGTTATTAATGCTTTATCTTTCATCATGATGGATTAAGTAGAGAGACGGAAAGGCCACCATGTGAAGGAGCAGGAAATTCCATTTATCACTAGGTGTGGATTCTCCCAATGAAAAGGAAAGTATAGTATAAATAGTAGATTTCTGTCTCCTTCCTACACAACAATCTTTTAAAATAGTTCTTTATCTTAGATGTTTTTTGAATCTCATGTGTTTTGGGTGGTAACTCTGCTGTGTTTCCAGCATTGGATGTTAGTTCTCAATATTAGGGTTCAGAATCACAGCTCTTCAGTGGTACATCAAATGCAGTAAGAAAGTCTAGCAAATATATTTTATATGAATGAAAATCTTCTGAAAAGAATCAGAAGATCAGAAGAAAGGGACCTAAGACTACTAAAAGCATTGGGAAAGGTATTACAAGTTACAGATTGATAGTAGGCTACTAATTCCACTGCTGGGGTTATGCCCTGGACATAAATTGCTTGGGGAATAAAACAGGGCTATGACTATGTTCTGTACACTGAGACTAAATTATCCCTTGGTATAAATTCCATGGAAATGAATGGACTTACTCTGTTAGTTAACCTCTATTACTCTGCTGGCTTTTCCACAACAGGCTGTGTGCTGGGAGAACCATCTCCTGTTACCTCTGCTGCCTTTTCCTTCAGAGATCAGAGAGATTTGTCCCAGTGTTCAGTCCTCAGCATGGGTGTTATTTTCCAGAGTTTGTGTGCATTTTTTCACTGCTATTACACAGTCCCATCACATAGCAGGAATTGCTGATAATTACCCTCTTCATTAATGTGGCTATTAGAGAGACATTTCTAAACTTGGCCAACTGCTTAGTCTGTACATTTCATTCTTATGTACTTGTGTAGCCTCTCTGTTGACTTCACTGCAGACCACGATCCACAGGAAACCCCAGGCTCCTCTCTTAGGGAAGTGTAGCCTGCAAGAAAATCAATTAAAATCCATTGAAATATTAAATGGAAGCTGCATTTATTTACCAGTTGCAACACTGCCAGTATTGAACTGAATTTGAAACACGTTTCCACACTGATGGCCCCAGCCTGAAAGGTCAAACATAAACCTCAATTCTATCACCAGGGTTATTACATTACAAGGCTGTGTGGTTACACGTTCACAACTGAAGTGAAACAAAGATAAGCATCTTGCACTTGCGGGTTTCAACTTAGTTTTTTTAACTGGCCACCGTGAAATATATCAGGTTCTGTTAGAACAGCCTTTCTCTGAAGTCCAGCTGCTGTTCTGGTACGTCAGCTTTTCTTTGCAATGCACTAAAACACTGTTACCATTCTGCTATTTATAATAAAGACCTTTTCAGCAAGAAAGCCGCTTAAGGCACCTGATTTAGCGGGTGTTTTATGTGTGTCAGCAGCATTTCAGGGGGTGCGGCGCACAGGGACACCACACAGCTCAAGGCTTTACTTTCAGTGGGAACACACTGCCACTTTGGGGAGAGATGGCACTGGGGACAAGGCGGGGAGCAGCTCTGGGGGACAGCAGCGGCTGCTGCTTCCAGCTTCTCCTCGCTTCAGGGAGCGGCATTTCCCAATGCCCCGCTGTGCTCCCCGTGGCTTAGGCACCAAAGGACCGACGGCAATTCCTGCTGTGTGCGCCCGCCTCTGGTGCCTGGTGAGCCAGACGTGCTCCCCACCCACGGGGCAGTCGGGATGGGCACAGCGCAGCCGGGAGCTGCTCCCAGAGCTCCCCAGCGGACACGGCCGGGCCGGGGGGCAGCGCTGCTCCCCCGGGGAAGGGCCCGAGCCGGACCCGACCCTTCCCCGGCTTGGAGCGCCCCGGGTAGAGACAGCACCAGCCTGGGCAGCCCAAGGCCTCGCTGCTGTCAATGGCAAAAGCGCGGATGTTTTATCGATCGCAGCAATCGATTGTTTTAGCGGTAACTGAGCTGTAGCTGGCGGGTCAGCGTGTGATTTGGGGATCTTCGCGGCCGCGCGGTCCCTGACGGTGAGGATTCACCGCAAAGCCGCAGCGCCGCTGCTTGCCGAGGGATGCCCGGCATCCCATTCGTTTCTCGTCCGAGTCCTGCCGGCACCGCCGTCCCGTGTTTGCCCCGGGTTTCCCCGCTGCCGGCAAGGGCCCGCAGACGCCCCGGCAATGCGGTCCCGCAGCCGGGGTGCTCCCGGTGCCGCTCCCGGTGCCGTTCCCGGTTCCGCTCCCGGCGCCGGCCGCCGCCAGGGGGCGCTGCGGCGGCGGCGGGCGGGGCC
>VZRZ01008721.1:192114-271281 GCA_013398175.1 Climacteris rufus | reverse complement strand
GGTGCGGGTCACGGCCGGGTTGCGGGGAAGCCCGGCTCGGCGCCTCCGCGGGTGCCGCGTCCGGAGAAGGGTTTACGTGGGGGCTTCGCCGTGGGTTTCCCCCGATGGTTTTGAAACGCTGAAATACATTTGAAGCCCAAGGTTGGGTTCGGTTCCCTTTGTGGACGTGCCTTTTGCGGACGTTTGTGCACAAAGCGTCTTAGGAAATGTTAACGGACGGGGCACCGTGGAGGCACCGAGGATGCCAGGCCTCTGGTTGGTGTCTTTCTTACATACTTCCTGTGTTTTTGGGGCTTATTACTTAACTTCCCAATCCCACGGGGAGCGAGCGGTACTACCTGTTTTGCTGGGGTTGGAGCGTGAGTTGCGAACGCGTCTGAAATGTTTTCGGCAGGGGGAATAAACTGTGCCGTAACAACACAAGGTGCTTCGCACATTCAAGCACCGTAGGCATCCAAGGCAGAGCAAAGTGCCAGATGCCGTGCCTCAAGTCTGTTCTGGAGGTAAATACAGATGCCAGGAGCTCTGCTGTTTTGTTCTGAACGCTGCTGGCTGGAGAGTGTTTCGGCTCAGCTTTCCCTGGTGTGTCTGTGCGGTTCGTACAGGCTCTCTCATCTCTGGGCAGTCCTGCAAAAGCCAAGCCCACCTGGTAACCTCTCCTTTCTGCTCGGGGGGGAGAGTCTCCAGCAGGGAAAATGAGCTGGCTTGGATCAGCCGCTCTCACAGGGGCCCAGTTCGATTCCCAACTCATCAAAGATTGGCTTGCTATCCATTTTATTTGTTATTAGCATGCTGGATTCTGGTGGAATTAGTGAGTTGAGAAGTTTGACAAGTACTGGAGCTCGTGGTGGGTAGATGGCCGGGAAGGAGAAATGAGGAAAGAGTCTGTCCCTACGGATATTTGCAGGAGGTGAGCTGGGCTCCCTCGTCTTGAGGAGTTCCTGGTTACTTACGTGCAGAAGGCAGGCAGAGCTCAGCAGTACACATCTATTTTACACCTACCCAGCAGGGTGATTAAACGCCTTGAGTAATGCAGGTCCAGTCTGAACTTCCCTGAGTAAGGAGAAACTCTCAGCTGGTTGGGAAACCTCAATACCTGAAGAGTGGGGGTTTCACAGGCACACACTTTTAGCAGCAAAGTGGGGATAAAAAGCTTCTGAATGTCTCAGTTCTTGCCGCCATTAAAAATAAATCTGTGGAATTATTCCAATAACTGGTTTGTATTGTGGCTCTCTAAACAATCACATCAATACAGCTGAGCTGTTTAGTTAGACTGAAGTATAAGAGTGAAGTGAGGGAAAAGCATTTGTGGGAGGCAAGAATTTTTTGTTTTAAAAATCGATTTTCATACCAAGGGGGATGTCTGTGAAACTGCTGTAAGTCACTCGAACTTCAAAAACGTTTTAGCCCGTGTCAGTCATTAGGTTGGATTCCAAATTTACATAGTAATTTACATAGCGTGGCTGCTTGTGCTCCCAGCCTGAGTATCTTCCCTCTATGAGGGGGAGACAAACGCTCTGGCACCTGGAACACCTGCCAGCCAGAAAGGTTGCTATGTTGCCAGTATGGGTAGAAGTATTTAGGAAATCTGTGGGGATATTCTTGTGCTATTTAAAAGCAAACTTCTTATACTTTAGAAATTCTGAAACACACAGGTTTCAAGGCAGAGCTGGTTCCAGAGTTTTTGTTTTCTGAGGTGGTTTTGTGCTTTAGTTGGCTAGTTCTTCCTCAAGTCATAATTAAGTTTTGTTTACTGTATAAGTCCACCTATTACTTCATCTAAGCCTGTACCTTTAATGAAGTTCAAGCCCAAAAAATTGCTGACACAGTTTAAATGGAAACTACCCTTAGTACTAAAACAAGCCAACCTAAAGTGTAATGCAAATTCAAAGTCAAAAAAATACTGAAGTGCTTCTAACTGACTCATGGCTCTAATGTAAGTGATGTTCTGGTGTTTTGTTTCATTCCTTTAAGACCAGGTAAAGCTAAGCTTTAAAAGTAACCTTGCTGTGGAAGCCTGTCAAGGAGCATAACCTTACTTATTAAAAGAGAGACCTGGAAAAGTTCCAGTTCCTATAGTCTTCAGGGAAATGCAGTCCTGATTTCCAGAAGGCAAACCTTCAGTCCTACACTCGGTTTCTAGTTTTAAAAGGGGGGCAGACAAGAAAAATTTCTGACAGACGTTCAAGTTGACTTACACACACTTGCAAGTTGGAGTCCTCTGACAGAGCAGGTGTTCTGTTTTGAGATTGCAGCTGAGAGCTCTGTGTTGGTTACAGCTTCATCAGTGTCCCTTATGAATTCTCAAGGGTTAGGGCTTTGAAAAACAAATTTTAGCCAGATTCTTCAACTCTTCATGACCAGTTTTTAATCCAAGAGTGAATTTATTAGTTTAGAAGTTGCCTCAGTAGCCCAAGAGCCAATACTAAGAATCTTCTAATAACAAGTAATATAACTCTTCTAATAAATAGTATCATATTTGCTAAATCTTCTTTTTCCCTCTGTAAAATTCAGGGTTGGTAGGAGTAGTTGCCCATGCACTCATATAGAAGATGTAGGAAATGGGTGCTTCTTGAAGAGCCAAGGCTTTGGAAAGAGTAGGGGCAAGTGCATTTGGCAGAAATTTTCCTCTTGCACTCCCTGTTTGGTTGCTGGTGCTGGCAAGCCCAGGATGCATCCAGAGGCACAGAGGTTGGCTTTTTCCCCAGGATGAATTCCTGGGACAAGAGACTGTTTGGATGGAAGGTTTTCAGAGTATTACAGGGTTGTTGATACAGTAAGGAGTGTGTGACAGCTGGGAGGAAAGGTTCTGCTCTTGTTGCTAGAGATTATTTACACCAATATTAAATAATTCAAATGGGATTTTCTGTGCTCTGAGCTTTGTGCCCTGAACTGCTCTTTGTAAGACAAAAATTACTTTGAAGGCTGTGAAGTGAGGGCCTGAGCTGCTGGATGGTCGTTTTCTAGGCAGCAGTGCTGGAATTTAGCCTGCATGAATATTAGTTATAAATTTAGAAACCTTAATCCTCTGAAACAGATTTAAGAAGAAGAATAAAATGGAGAATGGATGAAAAGATATATAAAATGAAGTTAGAATGTAACCTTACAATATAGAGGAAGTTACGTGTTCTCATAAGGTAATGTAGGTACACAGGTTAAACTGGGATTGGTTTTGTTGCAGTAACATTTAGGGAACCTGTGGTGCTGAGCATTAAAACAACTTTCCTTTAGAGTTTCTGTTGCTCAAAAGAGTTTACAGTTAAATGTGTTACTTATTTGGAAACTTGAAACCATGTGAGTCGTTTTTTCCTTCACTGCTTTTGTAGTTTTGGGAATACATTTTATGTTCAATCTCAATTCTGTTTCCTTGCATTTGTGTTAAGTGATTGAGCTAACTGTGGATGACATCCTATTGAATTGTGAGGATAAGTTAAACTCTAGCTGGATGTGAAGCATCTTGTAGCTAATATTCTGCAGTAGTATATATCAAAAGAGAAATGAAATAATTGTTTCTTTTGCATAGCATGGGAAAGGCCGTAGCTGAATGCTATGTCTGGCTTTGGGTCACAGCTTCAAGAAATGCATGGTCTAGCTGAGGGGAGTCTAGAGGAGAATAAAAAGTCATGTGAGGTCTAGAGGGTCAGAGCTCTGAAGAAAGGCTGAAAAAAATCTGAGGTTGTTTAAAAAAGAAATGGAAATTGTCAAATCTCTTCCAAAGAAGAATGCAAATAACTCCTTTGCCAGGCTCGTGGTGATTACTGCCAGCAGTAGTGAGTTCCAGTGGTAGCAGAGGAGGTGGTTCCATGTTATATTGTTCTTTATGGCTAGGTACAGTGAAGCAGGAAAATAGACTTTCTGAACTTATTTATAAACTGTTCATTAGTAGACTGTCCCCTCAACAGGCAAACATATGGCAGGAGTGATGGGGGAAAGTTGATCCAGGTGTAAAAAAAGACAATGAGTTTGGTAACCTCTCATCTTTTTTTCCTTAGGTTTTTATGATTTATTTGTGACAAGGCAGATGGCACATTAGAACACAACCTTGAAATACTTAGGTTTAGTGGGGATAGTAGAGATTTCTGCTCATGTTTTTCCCAAAAGGGAATAGGATTAGCAGCTCTGTCCTGTAGTAGCTTGTTTGATTACACAAAACTTGCTTAATAGAGTAGTGGCTGCTTCTGGAAAGTTGTGATGTCTTGGGAGGCTTGTTTCTTGCCTCTGTGGATAGCCACAAACTGGTTGGGTAAAAAGTGTTTAGTACTGATTTTTTTTTTTTATATTGTTGCTTAAGCCACTAATGTTATGTTTTGTTGTGATGTTTAAACTCAAAGACCTCTTATTTTAAAAGCTGTTCTAATAATACCCTTGACACTTGTTTAGCCAGGAATGGCAGCTCTTTTGTTGCATGAAGTTAAAAATACTGTAGATCATATGGGATTTGTTTTTTGGTTGTGTTTTTTGTTTGGTTGGGGTTTTTTTAATGAAGATATCTTTTGATAGCAGCTATTTTTTAAAACAAACTGATAACCCCAACAGGTTTCCTGAAGGCTGTAATATTCCACTTTGTATCACATCTGTAGTTCAGTTTAATTAATTGTTATATCTGTAGAAAAAATTTGACTGCATGAAATATTTTGGAGGGAATTTGATTTAGAAGGAAATCTAATTTTATTTGTACTTAGGAGGGAAACAAAAGAAGGTTTCACTTGATCATGAAATTGCTAATTCTCTTCCAGTCCAGCCCTGCATGGAAACTCTTTCAGGTTTAACAGAGGGGTTTTTTTTGAAGCACGTTTTGGCCAAGTGTAAGTTTTATTTTCAGTTTGAAGCCCTCACTGCTGAAGGGTGGTGAAATGTGCAGTGTTAGAAATGCCCTGTACAGTCCCTGTGGTTGATGCTGCTCCCTGTCACTGCAGTCAGAGCCAGATCGCTCAGATGGTGTTCTGACACCCAGAGCTGGAGGGTTTTGCTCTTTCTGTGCCCATTTCTCTCAGCCACATCTGCTCCCTTGTGCCCACTTGGTACCACACAGGTCCTGTCCTGAGGTGACTGCACTCATCAGGACTGGAGGACATCAGCATCACTTTTGCTGAATTAGTTTTCTGCAAACTTGGTGAATACAATCTCCTCAACATGAGGAGCACCCTGTGAGTTCCAAAATGCTTTTGAGGTAGAAGACAAAAGGAGTGTGGTTAGGGGGAGTAGTGGTAGTATGGTGTGTGTGTCCCTTTTTCTGTTTTGTTTTTAGAATCATCTTTTGTCCCATGAAACTGCACTGGCCTTCATTTTTTATATGTGAATGAGAAGTTGTGTTCAGCTTCGACTTCCTTAGCTGCACTTGCCAGGTTTAGGTCCTGACACCTTAAATTTTCTGGTCTTGAGCTTCCCCCGCCAGGCTGTAACAATCTTCCTTGGTCTCTCTGGAGCCCTTTGGAGCATTCCTTTGACAGAAGCAGGATGGCATGCCGTGGCTTGGCCAGTGTGCCAGGGGTGTGAAGGTGTCTGTGAGCCTCTTGTGCAGCAAGGGTGTTTCCAACAGCCCTGAGCACGGGAGAGTTCTGGGTGCAGCATTTTGGGTTTGGAGGTGTGAGATGGTTTTCATCATTTTCAACAGTTCACACATCTGTGTGTGAACACAGCTACTTTCTCATAGCCAGTGCAGGGTGCAGGAGTCAGCATGCAATAGATGTGTTCGTTTCCTTCAGCTTTTTTATTCCAGTTGCTCTTGAGCTTTTTGGGTGTTCAATGGAATCCTCCTGGTCTTCCCTCCTGTGTACAGCTTCTTTCAAAACTGGTGGAATATGTATCCATTCAACTGGTTCTCTATTCTGTGGCCAGTACTAAAGAAGGCTGGTTGGTGCAGAATTACGTGGCTTTTCTTCTTTTCTTTCTCTGCTTCAGCCCCTTGCTGCAAGTGTTTGGCTTGTTACTCCACCTTTTAAGCATTTGTGAGTTTTGGAGGAGCACCAGCAGTGCCTTTCTTCATTCTGCTTCTGATGACATTTTATGAAGGTGGACCCTAGCAAGAAAAGGGTGAAACAGGCAGAGGTCTGATTTGGAACCCTTGCCATTGACTGAAGATGCTTCAGTTCGGGCAGGAGTTTTCAGGGAGCAGTGCTGGCAGTTCTGATCCCACCGTGACATTCCCCAACCAATGGGAGCATTTAAGATCAGAAAACAGAACCTGTGCTCTCTTCAAAATGGAGCTTTCTGTGCAGTGCCAGACAGAGTGCTCAGTGTCAAATGAACTCTCCACACTATCTGTATAAAATTCAGAGCGTGTGAGTGTCTTTGAGCACTGAAGGAAACTTCTGTTTTTCTAAGGTTCTGATCAAATGAAATATTTTTTAAGGTTCTCCCAGTATACCTGCACAAAGCTCATTGTGAAGGGGTAATTCCATGTCTACATGAAACCTACCAACTTTGTTTAAAATCTTTCTTCTAGGAGACAAGCAAGAAAGGCTGTTAATGAACAAAATTAACTTAGTTTAAAAATGTGTTGCTTAAGTTGCTAGGATTTTTTTTTTTGACTACAGGAAGGAGAATACCAGCTCCAATGTTTTTAATCTGTTACACAGTGAGGCCCCTTAAATATATTATTATTAATAAAGCTGTTGTTAGATGCACTGGTAAATAGTAAACACTTTTCAAATGCAGTTATGTTGTGTCAGGGCAACATTTCTGACACTTGGAGCTGGGTTTGTTTTGAAGGTAGACATTTCTGAAGTCTGAGTAGTGTGTCTAGTTTTTCTCTCTCTAGTACAAGTTATTCACTAATGGTGTTTGAAAAGCACTGTAAATTCAACCTGAAATAAAATACATCATTATGAAGTTGGTAGTATGTAGATGTTTGGAACTGGATGGTTGTATATTGGTGCCTCAATCTTTGATCTGGTTTTGAAAATGTATTCAATAGACTTAATAGATGAAACATTCTCTATAATTTAGGTAATGTAGATTTAAATGTGAGTCTTTAGTATCATCTGGGGTAGCTTTCAGAAAAGATTTCTCTAAGTGTTCCATAATTCTGCTAGAATACAGTTTGTACTGTCTCTTGTGACATTTTTAAGCCTGTGTAAATCATTGGAAATTGATGTAACTTTTTCCAGATTGTAGGTTAAGTAGTTAGCATCATTTTTTTTAACTCTCCAAATTCTACAATGGGTGGCAAAGAGCCAATTCTGCCTTTTAAATGATTTAATTTTTCAAGTTGGTACCAAGGCTGCTAAGGCAGGGTGGTCTGCAGAGCAGAACATAGAATGCTGTTTAGGAGAATGTGGTTTCTTTGGCAGTTCCCATTTGACTGTTTCCTTTGACTAGGAGCAAATTACTTGTGTTTTAAAAATAAAAAGAAAAAAAAGAAACAGTACATTTGCTCTGTTTCAGCTTTTGAGATCTGTTTGTGATAAAAATAGGATACCTTAATTTCTTTATTGGATCAGAGATATTTCTAAACAAACAGGATATATTTGCGCTCGACTAACAGTTCCAGCTGTCTTTCACATTTTCTAATCAGTTGGTAGGAAACTATGCACAGAGTAGTGATAGTTTAGTGCTGGAATATTGCAAAGTGTGTAATAAATTATTTTATGGATTGATAGGTGTTGGTTTCCTTCTCTGGATAGTATAATTAATTGTGTGCTCCGGCAAGGAGAGAGAAGAATTGAGCTCTGCAGTTCAGCTGAAACTTCAGTTTATTTGTTTTGTCACTTTAATTAATGTGACCCAAGCTGTGTAAGGGCTCTGCTGGACTAACATTTGCTTCTTATAGGCAATTACTGTAATTAGCTGGCTGGCTGCTTGCTTTCCATCACAAATGGGATTTGTGTTCAGCTTCAGGTGTGCAGAGAAGTAGCCTGGTGTATTCTTGATCATCTTTTTAAATGGCACTGATGCATGGATTTAACGTTGTTGAGGTTCTGTGGTGGCTACGTGACTAAAGCAAAATTGCCTTCTTCAATGGGTTAGAAAATCTGGGTAGTTTATATTCTCTCCTTTTTTTTTTTTTAAACCTGTTACTGTCTAGAGAGAAGTTGTTACATTCATGAGTGTAAATGCAGGGAATTATTCCTGAACTCGGTCTGTGCGTGATCCTCGTGACGACTGACTTGGTACCAAAGTGAATAAAAGGGACTGGTAGTACTGCAGCACAAAACCCATGAGGAATATGGAATTAAAGATTTAGCTGTGCAACTGGTGGTTAATGATTTAAATGAAGGATACACTCAGCTCTTATTTTTCCACACGCTGCTGTTCTGCTGTGGTAGAGAACATTTGTTAACTTTCCTTTTTATAGTGCTCGGAGGCAAATTCTACTTAGCAGCAAGCAGCAAAGATGGCAGGTGATGGAAAAAGTGGGAGAATGAAAGAGAATGGAAACCTAAACAGGAAGGCTGCTGCTTCATGGTAGCCTGAATCCATCTATCTGTGAACTACAGAGAGGAAAGGTGACTTTTTTCACCAGCTCAGGTGAACACTGGGTCCTTTGCCAAGCTGGTTCAGCACAGTGGGCTGACAGAAAGCTAACCTTGACAAAGAGAACAATTTTTTACTTATTTAGCAGACTGAAATGGTTCAGCCAAAGGTTTATGTTCTGGGGAAAGAGTGAGGAAGAGAGCAGGAGTAAATAGCAAGGACAATGTGGTAGTTGCACCCACCATCTAGGCTGGTGTGAGCTGCAAAGCAATCAGTGCCTAAGGCTCTTGGTGGCTTTGTTCTTGCAGAAAAACTGCCTGGTTATGTTACAAAGATAGAACTTCACTGAGCTTTATCCTTTACAATTTTTCAATTTATTTGAAAATACGTTTTTAAACGCTCCTAAGATGTAAGTAGCATTTGAAGTCTGAATTTCTTTATTTAAGAGGAGGCAACTTAAGGGGCAAAGGCATGACAGACTGAAAGGCTTTTCAATGTGCTTTAAGAGCAGAGCTGAATGATGAGCAATTCAGTTTGTGTTTAGAATTAATGAAAGCAAAAGACGTAGATTACTCTGAGTTGCAACTGATGGTTTGCAAAGAAATGAGAGATACAAGAGTATTAAGGAAAAGTTAAGTGTTAGTAATACCCAGATTTTGTGTGCTGGAAGGCCCCTGGTTAAAGAAAGCAAATTTTTATTGATTGTGTTTTTCTCAGAGTTGCAGAGTTAGTCTGCCACTGATTTTTCAATAGTGTTTCTGCTGCAGACTCCTCCAAGGTGGTGCTCTGCTATTTGAGTGTTAACTTAGTCAGATGCTTCCCAGTGTTTTGGAGAAGAGTGGAAGCTGTTGGCTGTTTGATTTTGGTGGAGTGGTTTTATTTAACAGGAGCAGTATCAGATGCAGTTGAAATCTGCATTGTTAGTTATGAGTTAGTCTTTCCTTCCTAAAAAGTGTTGCCTGTTAAATGGAAAATAGTTTTTCATCTTGAAGCCTTTTTAATATTTAATTGACTGCTGTGCTTACAGCAGATGCTCACTGATCACATTACTGTATTAATTGACCTAGTTATGATCCTAGTTGTCAGAAGGATGGTACAAAAAATGCCGTGCCTCTTCTTGAGGCTTTTCCTTCCTGACCATGGTCTTGTGCATCCTCATCAAGGCCATTCTTCATGAGTCTTGAAAGATATGTTCAGACTTTTGTGGGAAAAGAGATAACAGATCCTTTTTCTTTTGGCTACAGTAACTTCTACAGATATTGTTGTCTGTAACTTATTTTCTAGTCCAGGGTTGTAAATTTTACTGACTCATTTTGAACTGCCTACATAACAAACTATGACAAGGTTCCATTGTTGGCTATCTCAGACATTGTAAAGGACCTATAAATAAAAATGATTAAAATGATTCACCAAGATGAATAAAAAGTTAGGAAATATGAACTAGGAAAGGCTAGCTTGATAATGACTTCATGTCCCTGGTGTAAACTCTCAGGTGAAAGCCATTGCAAGCTGGATTTCAATTTCAGGTTTTTCAGCTGCTAGTATTTGTCACACTTATTTTATAAAAAGTTTAACTACACTGTGGAATATGTGGTAAGCATGGAGACATGCTTGAAGCATGAACAGCCAGCAGAGAGTAGGAAAAGGGAAAAATTAACACAGAGGATGTGCAAGTTGCAAGAAGCTTCCACAGAGAGATGGAGAGGAGCTAGAACCTGGAGTGTTGGAAGAAGGGAAGGACCATCCTGCCCACTGTCTGTGCTGGTTCCAGCACAGGCCTGCACTGAGGAGTGAGCTTTGTAACAGATGAGGAGAGCACTGGGACCATTCAAGATGTGTGAGGGGGGAAAGTACCCGAACCCAAGTGCAAGAGAGTCAACAGGGATTTTCAGCCCAGAAACTCAAACCCACAAATTCTGCATCTTGCCATGCAAAGATCTCTCTGTCACTGACCCCATTCCTATGTCCTCTTGCCTCTTCAGCCAAGCACCTCACTTTGAGTTGGTCAATCCATGAGTCCAGCTAAGGACGGTCTCATACACAACAGCTTTCTATACGTACTTATGTCTCTATACATATATGTCTCATACACAACAGTTTTCTGACAAAGTGCATCCTGGCTCAGTGGACCAAACAATTGAATTGAGTGTGTAAGAAAGAAGCCTGAAAGGACTGATTGGAATAGTATTGGGTAGGCATTGATGGTGTTGTCCTCCTTATGAAACATGTTCGAAATAAAGTGCTTAATTTTTAAATTTCTTTATTCTTTAATGACTTTGTTGGTTCTATCAGAGTATTCTCTGTCATCACCAAGTGTGATAATCCAAATGCAGGACATACTGTGCCTGCACAAATGATGGCTTTTTTTTTCTTGCAGAATAGATTTGAACTTTCAGTGTCTTCTACCAGATATGAATCATACAGCTTAGAGCTGGGGTGTGCTGCGAGATTTAAGTGCTGATGCCAGGTGCAAGAAGTATGAAAGATGTGTGTCTCAAGCACTGCACATTTTTACAAGCAGCAAAGGATGGAAAAGAAACTTTGTGGCTTAGTCCTGCGTGTGCCCCAGAGTATTGTCCAGAGGCTTCTTGGACTCTGGCTGGCTGGGGGACCACTTCCCTGGGGGGAACACTGGAACAGGCTCCTGGTGTGAACAGACTCAGGCACATGGTGTGACTCCTGGGGATGGTCCTGTGCAGGGCCAGGAGTTGGACTCCATGATTCTTGTGGGTACCTTCCAGCTCAACATAGTCTGTGATTTGTGGAGCCAGAGTCTTCCCTGAATAGAATGGATTTAGGCTTCTATCGTATCTGACTTGCCTCTGGCTTGAAATAGGTCATCATCTTTATTGCATTGTAAGGGAGTGCTTATTTGCAAAATTAATGCACAATTATCCACAATAGGCAGATTCAAGTTGATATATTCCAGTATATCTGGAATATTTCCAGTCATCTGGCTGCCTGTGTCTGTGTTAGCCTGCGTCAGCTTCCTTGTGTCAGCAGCACTAAAAGGAGAATCAAATCGAATCTCTTGTGATAGAGAATAACCTTAACCTAATGCTACGAGATAGGCCAGAAGCATTTATTTGATGCTTTTTTTGGAAAAAACAGTAAGGTAATCCAAGCTGTAAAGGATTCATTATTTTTTCGTGGAACTATAGTTAAACAATGTCTCGAATGCCCCTGCCATTTCCTATGGAAAGGGACCAGACTTCCATGTGGGCAGTACTGGATGCGCTGCAGGTTTACTTCAGAATGCATTAAGGTTTCTAGCAACTGTTTCTTAGGCTGGCATCAATTTTTGTATTTCTGTAAGATACTTGACAATTGTGGTTTTATGGTTTCCTACAGGTGTGGGTTTCATAAATATAGTGGAGTGCTCAGAATAAGAAAAAAATAAGTCTTTTCTTTCTTAATAGTCATCAGGCTTCTGCAGTTTTCTTCTAAAAAAAATGGGTGAATAAAGAGTGGATAAAGGGATTACTTTAATCTTTAAAAACTTGGGTTTATTCTGAGGTGTAGGAAGAAGCCCTTTGGTCCAGAACTGATTGATAAAGGGATTGCATATGTCATATTTTTGCTGTCTCTGTTGTTAGGCAGTTCTTTGCTGCTCTCCTGGAATGTACGTGTTCATGGGGAGTGAGACACTTGCTAGGCAATTTTTGCACATTTGGGTTTTATTTGGGCAGTTTAAAGAAACCTCTCTCTGAGTGCTGCTGGACTCCCAAGATTGAATTCTTAAGAACTTAGTGTTTCAGGGTGTTTTCCACAGGGAAGGTGGGGATGTGTCTTGGCTCAAGGTCTGTAAGGCTGGGCTGTGCACACACCAAACCAAGCTGAGTTGCCTGAACAAGCAAGGCTGCAAGGGGAAAAGACAGGCTGAGGTTGCTGGCTCTGCTGGCTGTGTAAGGGCAGCAGGGATGGTGGAGTTTTTGTGAGGCAAAAGCTGTGGGTGCTGTGGTGGGCAGAAGCACTTTGGGTCAAGTGAGGTCACTTGCTCTGGGTTCCAGTTAGGAAAAGACTTGAGTTCCTTCATGTGAATTGAGGTAGCATTAGATCCTGCATAGTAGGGTGCAGTATACCTGCACAGGGTTTCATTCTCAAGGAGCTAGCTACTTAAGGGTTGCTCTGGATCACAAAAAACTCTGTCTAAGCACATTCACAGATGTGGGAAGCCAGAAGGTAAATTTTCTTTAAGTAACTATAAGTACAAGTTGCCACTTAAAAGGAAATTGTGAAGCCTGAAAATTTGCTATGGCATATGTGTTCTTGGGCTAGAATGTGTTCTTGGGCTAGAATATGCTAGTCAATACTAGATTTGTGAAAGTTCTCATCTTGTCAGAAAACTTTTGACGAATATGGCACACAAAATAGCTTTTCCATTTCTATGAGCAACAAGTAATTATTTGTTGCTATGGCTGACGTTGATAAATTTCCTTCTGCCTTCAGCATACTTTTAACTGTATGAGGAGCCTTTCTAAGATTACAGAAGTCTGTATTAAGTTTGTAAGATTCACTTGAGGAAAGGCTCTTGGTTCACTGCACAGATGTATACTAGGTACTTCAGGACAATGTTTTTGGTTCCTCTGAGAAATTTTGTCTTCCATTAGACTGTAATTTCAGCTTCTTCAGGTGAAGATATTTTTACTGTAGCCTGGCAGCTGGCAGTAAGTTTAAAATTCTTTTCATCCATCATAGAATCACGGAATGGTTGGAGTTGGAAGGGGCCTTAAAGACCATCTAGTTCCAACCCCCCTGTCATGGGCAGGGACACCTTCCACTAGAGCAGATTGCTCAAAGCCCTGTCCAACCTGGCCTTGAGCATTGTCAGGGATGGGGCATCCACAGCTTTGATGGGCAACCTAAATCAGTCACTCAGTTTTTCCACTTGTCATGGTATTAAGTTTTCAGGAACATCTCTGCCCTCGTTAGAGGCTGTTTGATTCTCTTGTCAACATTTCCAAAACAACATGCTTCCATTCTGCATCTTGCTGTTGCTCACTTATGTTTATTTGGTATCTCTACTGCAAGGGTGACTGAGCACTGGCACAGCCTCAGGAGGCTGTGGAGTCTCCATCCTTGGAGATGTTAAAAAGCTATCTGGACATGGTCCTGGGCAATCTGCTTGAGGAGGAGTTTGGACCAGATGACTTCAAGAGTTGCCTTCTGACCTCAGTCCTTCTGCAATTCTGTTTTGCTTTGTCAGTGAAAAATCTTCCCTCTTCACCCTCCTCATTGCCAGGCAGTTGAGTAAATTGTTCATTTTGATGAGGAAAACCTTTGCTGGGTAAAATTGCCAGAATAACCGCATAATAGAAATTTCGTTAAGTACTAATAAACCTGTTTCTGAAGGTAATCCTGAGATGATTCCTGAAATTGCCAGGAATTTTCTGTATACACAGCCCAGGTTAGCATCATGTTACCAGTTACATGGTGAGTAAACATCCTAATCCTTGCATTGAACAGCTTAATTGAAATGCTGTTGATTCCTGCTTGTTCTTTTCACCAAGCATACAACTAGCCCTTCCACCTTGGGAAAAACTAACAAAATACAGAAACCCTTCTTTTTGCTGCTGGTTGGCAGTCCTAGCTTCAACATGATAAATGATTGCAAGTTGACTCCCACCATTGCCTCAAGGGAATTTACATACAGAATACTTGAGTAGCACATTCTTTGGTATCCCCCCACTCTCACTCTTTGTAGTTTGGTTTGCTTGTTCCTGAGCAAACTATTTTTGTTCAACTGTAGCTTCTTGATGAGATCTTTGTTCTGGTATCTGTTCTAAAAATTGGGCTAGAAGTGAACCAATCATTAGTTTACTTCAGGAAATTGCTGGCAGATAACTGATATCTAGAAATAGAATGGGTAAATAAGGTGCTGTACAAGGTGCAAGTTCAGTGTTTTATAGCTCATTTATTTGTGAATTTCTAAATTTGTGTATTAAAACTTGGTTTGATCCAACTTGGATTGCATCCTATTATTGGTGCCTACTTTAGAATATGGAATTATTTGCATATTATTTTTGTAGAGGTAGCTTGTCATTTGTACATCCAGACCTGGTCTTGGGCATATATATAAAATAATCTCTGAAGCAGAAAAGAGTTAAACTGAAAAAGGTAAACAGAATCTTTGAACTTTCTTTGGAAGAAGCATACTGAGGTGTCCCATCCTGGCTCTAAAAACTGATGGAATAATTTTTTCTGATAAGTAGTCTGAATAACAGCACATATGAAGAAGCAATTCTCCTCTCTTCCTCCCTTGTCCTCTGCTATAAATTTCTGATTTTGCTTGGACTTGCTTCTTACATCAGCGTAACATTATTGCTTTAAAGGTTTGGCTTTGTGCTTTGCTGCCTTCTTAGGTATAAATTCAGATCCATAATACTGTTCACCTACAGCAGTCTCTGAGTCCTAAAATGAACTCTTCCAGGTTGTGAGGAATGAGCAGCACCATGAGTGGTTTCCCAGTGCAGAGCTGTAGGTCATCTCTGTGCACCAGAGGTAAAGCTCTTTTTCAGGTCGTGTCCAAGGTCTGCAACTTGCAGGGTAGACTGGTTATAGCAGTTGAGGTAGAGAAGGTGCTGTTTCAAATCAACACATCCTATTCCCATGTAAATAGAACACTAGGTCTCATTTTTGACTGTTGGGTGTAATAGAAAAACTTCATTAAACTTTGTACTACTGTAGAAATGAGGCTGCAAAGTCTTGCAAGGAAAATATGAACTTAATATGATTGATTAACAAGAAAAACAAACTATTCTTGGAAGTTTTTTTTCAGTGGGTCCTGTATTTTAAAACCAATTTTAATTTTTTTCTGTTTATGCCAGAGGCAAGCTATTACTGACTCTGGATGAACGGGATAGCCTTTTGCACTAATTTATTAAAAAATTGTTATTATAGACTTCTCTTACTAAGTATCAAGACATTTTTGTTTTGTTTTAGGCCAGATTTTGTAGGCCTTTTTAATGATGAAAAAATTCATTTTCTTTTTTAGGTGTGGAACATCAAACAGATGATTAAATTGACACAAGAACATATAGAGGCACTGCTAGACAAATTTGGGGGAGAACATAATCCACCATCAATATATTTAGAGGTAAGTTTGCATTCAAACAAATGTGGTTGGATGAATGGTGTGTTATCTTAATCTTACATGAAGCATCCTGTGTTAAAACTGAGAATACCTGTAGTTAAAGAGAATATTCTCCATGTGCATTACAGACTTAACTCTTTTCTTAGAGATAGAAAGGAACTGTATGGGATTCCTGGTCTGCATCAGTAAGGGAAGATCAGTGACATGGTCTAATAAATACTTTGGTGCAATTGAAATGTCAAGCCCCCTTTTAAGGGCCAGGGGACAGAGGATTGTGTGTGTGACATAAAGTCATGCTCTGATGAAAGCAAATATATGCACACACACAAGAAAACATTTGGTAAGGCTATGCCTTTAAAGCAGTTGACTTCACTTCTTGAAAAATTATCATGTGTAATCCAAAAAATTATATTAATAGGAGGAAACGTCTTAAAGAAATAAATAAAATTCTTGAGTGGAGTAAAATTTTTAAGCCATTTTTAATTTGTCAACTGACTACAAATTAAATGTCTGTATTCTTTCATCAGTCCAGATTCATGGAGTTGTGTTGTGATGTAGGACCATGAAGAGCTTAGAGAAATGTTACCTCTGTTAGGAATTGAACAGGCTTTGCTTGCTTCAAACCTGCCCTTTTCATGCTTCTCTCAAGTATTGAAATCACTGGAGGTCAACCAGATTCCTTTTGTAGTCCTTTTATTTGTAAGTGCTGCCTAAAGGTACTGGGTAATTAAAAATAAAGATCTCATTATTTGAGGTACTTCTAGCTTTTATCTTAATATGTCAGAGCAGGGCACTAGGTTGATTATACAAATGTTGACATTATGTCCTTAACAGTTAAGGTCAGATGAGGCCCTCAGTCTTTGCTTTACTTGCTGCTAATGTGAAATGGGAGTATTGAATTAGTGCTAATCACTATTTTAACCACTCTCTCTTTATAAGCACACCTCTGTTTTCACATGAAGCAGTTCACTCCATATGTCTGGATTTATTATTCCACATGCATGTGGGTTTTGTTAGATTGTGTATCAAATTGCAATAATAAGGAATTTAGTCTGCACTGGGTCTGAATTTCAGGTAGTGAAGTTGTTAGTTCATTACAGCCAATTTGCTTTTGTCAAATTAAAACTGAGATCCATCACTGGAAGCTCTGTGATTGTTCTCTAGGTCATTGGTAGGGAAGAGAGCATTGCAGCAATAAACATGTACTGGGAAATGATTATGGCAGCATAAAGAGTATAGTGAGCCTGAAATAGGTGGTGGCTATAAACCATGAAGCCTAAAGTCGATTTGCAGGTTCAGTGGATGCATGTGCCACTGAGATGAAACTGCAGCTCTGGCTCATCAGCACAGCAGGGCAGAGCAGGGTGTTCTGTGCTGCTGGATCAGGAAGTGGGTCTGGGAACAAGTAGTGCTGGTGCTGACTAGGGAGCCACAAGCCATTGGGGGGAAGGTGAAAGGGCCTGGCACTGTGCTTTTTTCAGCTGAGTTACCCCAGGAGACAGTGAGCCCTGTGAGAAGAACCCACCATTGTTGAGATGAAAAGCTGCTTCTTCCCAGCTCTTGGCTCTGTGGTTCCTGCACTTCCATTGTTCAGGTCCTTGCAGTACTGGCCAGTCCCAGTCACTAACTTGGGAAGAAAACACTCTGTTTTTGTTGGATTGCTCTGGTCTCCAATTGGTAGATTAAATTTGATCATGATGAAGTCAGTGAGCCCCGAAGCTGCGGTTAAAATTAGGGAAGGGAAAGAGTTTGCGGCTGTGAGCAAGAACTGGAAGATGGTGTGGGATAGGAGAGGAACTTTTTATTTGGATGGTCACAGGCATAGATGAGATCATCCTCAGATGTACTTATCAACAGGATTAAATGTTGCAGACCTGTAATTTGTTTAGTGTGTAGACTTCCTGTGGTAGAACTAAAGTGTGAAAGAAAAAAAAAAGAACTACATTACTGAGTGCCAGATACAGTCAGAAGCAAGTTTACTCTCTGCCCTTGACTGTTCATTTCAACCCAGCAGCAGCTGTCTAGTGTGTCCTTTCTGTGCCTTTCCCACCTTTTGGGTGCTTTTGGCTTGGTCAAGACAAGGCCAATGCTTTCTGTTGTCAGCATTCACTTGGCAGCAATTTATCTGAATCTAACCTGTCACTGCTAGAGCTCATGTTTTGACTTCCTATATTCCATCACCTGTCAGAAAAAGGGCCAGAAAAACTCTGGTTGCAGCACAGAATGGCAAAGCTGTATGTAAGAAGCTCTGAATGTGGTGTGATAAAGTGTGAAAGAACATGTTTGCCTCTAGGAAATGCAGAGCTAAGAAAATAGTCATTTTGATACGAATAAAAAGCCCAAGTGTTTTACCACCCTCATTGTAACAGTTCATGTCCTTATGTCCAGTCTGGATCTACCCTCTTTTAGTTTAAAACCATCACCCCTTGTCCTGTCACAGCAAGCCCTGCTAGAAAGTCTGTCTGTCTTACAGATCATTTTTGAGTATCAAAAGGCCCCATAACTATTCCAGGCTGAACAACCCCAACCCTCTCAGCTTGTCTTCATAGGAGAGGTGCTCCAGCCTCTGATCATCTCTGGAGCCCTCCTCTGTACCCTCTCCAGGAGGTCAGTGTCCTCCTTAATGTTGGGAGCCCAGAGCTGGGTGCAGCACTGCAGCTGGGCTCTCACAAGAGGGGAGTAGAGGGGCAGAGTCACCTTCCTTGACCTGCTGGCCACGTTGCTTTTGATGCAGCCCAGGCTATGGTTGGGTTTTTGGGCTGTGAGTGCAGTCTGCCAGCTCCTGTCCAGCTTTTCATCCACCAGTACCTGCTCTGTAGGGTTGCTCTCAATCCCTTCATCCCCCAACCTGTATTGATACTGATTTTAAAATCTTTCTGCTGCTTTGGTCTCTTGGCATCTTCCATCAAATGTGAGTGACTTTTAAGGACTCCTGTAGATTGTGCCTCTTGATAACGTCTTGAGATTGCTATCAGCAAGCATGTTGTCTTCTTTTAGCAAAAGTTGAAATTAGCCAAAGCTAATTGCTAAGTATCTGCAAATGAACAGTTTTGCTTTCATCCATATTGCCTTTGCCTAAATGTAAACATCTAGTTTTATTGCAATGCTTTCTGCAGAACCATGGCTTTCTCTATACAAGTTGACAGCTATCCATCCATCTTCCAGTGTGTAGATTTTCAGCACCATAGGGTTTGTTTAGTTCCTTTGTACTCCTGTCTGGCTTTTTATCTTTAGTTTACTACACTTCTCACTAACTGCTCACGTTCAGAGAACTTGCAGCACCCTGTACACTGGCTCCTGGCCTGTACTGGGGCTGCCTCGAAAACCTGTCAGCTGAAGTTGTGGTTGAACCTGGCAGCAAAATTGCCTTTCAGTTAAAAGTGAGAGGAAGGGCTGGGGGGAGCAGAAGCTCATGGCAAAGCTGTAGAATTCAACAGGAAAATAATTCTGGAAATTGAGCATTCAAAGGTTATAGTAAAATTATTTGTGCATTGAATATAAAACACAAATCTCATTTAAAAACAAGAAGGAATTTATGCCGTAGTTACAGTTGCTCAAGAGACAGAAGCTTTTGTTTCTTTGTTCATCTGTGAGTGAAGTAAATTTTTTTCCCCCATATTTATTTTTTTTCCCAAATTCAGGGTGTCAATGCATTTTACATCAAAAGAACTTTAAAACTGACAGTTGTTGTTGCAGCCATTATTTCAGGCTTCATCAACTGACTACTAAAGAGGAATGCTTTTCTTGAAATATTGCAAGTGATTGACACGTGCTGCTGTGTTGAGTTCAGCATATATTTAATTATTCCTACAAGAGGGGATACTCACATTTAGGGGTATCTCCCTGCCCTGATCCATCACTCATCAGTGATGGTCTTAAAAAGGTGACTGTGGAGCAGAGCCTGCAAGTCTGGGCAGGAGACTTTGTGTGCAGCTGGAAAATGTAGTGTGAATCTGCAGGGCAGCGAGTTGCTTGCCTTGGTCCTCCCAGGGCAGGAAAACTGGGGCTCAGGAGGGAAACCAAAGCTGCAGGGAGACTTCTGAGTGTGTATATGAGGTACAGGGGGAGGAAACAAAATGTACAGAAGAAAGAAAAGAACATTTGTCATTAACCACACAATTTTCTTCTAATCGTTATAATTAGTAATAGCTCTGGGAATCTTGTCAATGTTCTCTAATATGATGTTAAGAAAAACTTTTCTATTTGTTCTGTCTGGAAGAAAGAATAAATCTAGTAAGCAATTAGTGTATTAAAATCCAAAAATGGCTTGTAGCCAAATTTGCTTCTTATATAATTTTCATGTTTAACTTCTTCCATTCCCTGTGTGTGACCTCTGATCTCACAGACCCCTGGAAATCACTGTCCAACTACAGAAGGGTTTGGGTTGGAAGGGAATTTGAAGATCGTCCAGTTCCAACTCCCCTGCCATGGGGAACTTTTCACTAGACCAGGTTGCTCAAAGCCCTGTCCAGCCTGGCCTAGAACAATTCAGGGATGGGGTGTCCACAGTATCTCTAGACAGAGTGTTCCATGCCTCCACCCTCACACTGAAGACTTTCTTCCTAATATCTAATCACAACATAGCCTCTTGCAATTTACAGCCATTCCCTCTTGTCCTGTGTAAAAAGGCCCTTTCCAGCTTTCCTGTGGGGCTCCTTTAGGTGCTGTAAGGTCTCCCTGGAGCCTTCTCCAAGCTGAAGAACCCCAGCTCTCTCAGCCTGTCTTCATAGGAGAGGTGCTCCAAATATTTGAAATAACTGCTTGACTCAGTTGATGTAGAAATATTATCAGTTGTATTTTGATTTTTCTTCTGGAAAGGATGCTGCAGGAGCTTCTCAGTAGGTTTTACCACACTTTTTGGAAGCACTCTGTATCTCAGCAGCTGAAAACATCAATGATTTTTGTCTTCCCACATAATTTCTTAGTGCGTTATATCAGTCCTTGAAGTGCTGTTTCCCAAAATACATAGTTTGTGACTCACCATGGAAAAACCCTTTTCCTAAGGGTTTGTCTAAGCATTATAAATATTGAAAATCTTTACTGCAAAGAAGGCTGCTATTATGATACTGGGAAAACCTGGGATTCACTTAGAAAAAATGATTAAAATAGGGAGTTGAGTATTCTTTATAATGTCCATCAAAATTTGTATTTCTTTTGTCTCTACCAAGAAAACACTGATGAAAAGGATAACCTGAGTCAGGGAAAGCAGAGTAAAGACCTGTATTGGTAACAAATGCTGTGTCTGAACTGAAATGGGTTGTACAGATCCAGGCTGGCCAAAAGCAGTCAGCTCAAACTGAAAAGGGAGGGATCGTGCTTAAATTACTTAATCAGATTTGTTGGCCTTTGTGGACTCTTAATGTCTCTTTAGGGAGGCCTTACCTATTTAAACTTCCCAATGGGCTGTGTGTCCTTTTTGCCCCATAGTCATGTGTGCAGTATTACCTCCCAACACTTATCTTGGAGAACTCAGAGTATTGTCCCATTTGCATGGAAATAGTTCTTGGTGTGGTGTGAGGTTGCATTCTGGACCTGTAGGTTACTCCAGTTAACAGTCCAGGAGTAAGCTGCCACATCTTTTGGGAGGTTTTTGGTTTTGTTTTGTTTTTTTAATTCGGACTCCCCATAAGGTGAAACTGTATGCAAATGCATGGAATGGTGGTGGTATCAAAATAAATTTGAAAACTCGGTCAGCTTTCTAGTAAGTACTGTCTGGAAGGAATCATTCTCTTTCTTACTCCTACTCTTGGAAGCAATTTAAAAAGAGAATCGTGGGGGTAGAGGTATGTTTGCCCCCAACTACTGTGATTTTTTTCTTTTTTCCTACCATTCTCTTTGCCTGGCCATGTTTTGTTCAGAGGCGTTGCTGTTACCATTTTGGGGAGTTTGGCTGTTGAATAGCAGGAGAGTATTTCATTTCTTATTCCTGTGTATCTGAAGAATCCATGCAGGAGGTCAAATTAGTTAATTAAAGAAGATTACCTCTTTGCTGATCTGAAGTATGCTTATTGCAACAGCAGGCAGATAGAGTGTGAAACAGATCTTGGGGATGAATCTCAGGTTGTTCCAGACTGTGGGATTCCAGGAAAATGCCAATGCTGCATACAGGCACTGGGAAACCTGGCGGCCCTCTGGGGAATTTCAGCTTGGTTTTTACCAGGCTTCTAGTGGATGCTGTTCAAATATGTTGGACCAAAACTGGAGTGTCTAAAGTTAGACTAAGTACAGATTTAGAAGTCTTACTAAATGAAGAAATGGTGACGTATGTTACTGCCTATCTTCAGCTCCCATTTAACTTAGTGGGATTTGCATTTGATCAACAGCCTAAAAGGTCAGACATCTTTTAAATAGAAACACAATCTCAGTTTCAAAGACCAGGAACCTGTAGTGTAGGCTTTTAAGAGTCTTGCAATGTGTGTGTGTTAGCTAGAGTTTATTGAGGAAGAGAGAGAGCGTGGCAAAACCATTCATCTGCTTGAGTTTAGACTGGTTTTCTAACCAGCTGTGGTAGGGGGACAGAGAGAAGAGAACTCCTATTTTTCTGCTTGGGTTTCTCACAGATTAATTAAAAAACCAAACAAACTTGTTTTGGCATGTTATATAAACATGCCATCCTGTAATGCTTTAGTTGGACTTTGCAGCTTATCAGGCCTTGATGCATTTTACTGAGTTGAAGCCTCAGGAGTAGTCTCACATATGTGAGACCCTTATATGATGTACAAATATGCTGATACAATATAATTAAAATTCACTTTTTGGTCTATTTTTGACAGTTGTGGAATTATAAGTAGAGTGACAAGTTGTGCCGATTTGAATCAAATATTCAGCTTTT
Organism: Climacteris rufus; assembly: GCA_013398175.1. NCBI lineage: Eukaryota > Metazoa > Chordata > Aves > Passeriformes > Climacteridae > Climacteris > Climacteris rufus. The sequence goes on along the minus strand of VZRZ01008721.1, from coordinate 248,941 downwards.
CAAAGATAGACTTAACTTGGTGAAATGAAACTTTGTAAATTCATGCTAAATTGGGACAAACCCTCATGACCAGCAGCAAACTGCACACTGTGCAGGGTCAGCAGATGTGACCAGCATGAAGGGGGACCCATCTGCTCACTGCCTGTGTGGCTGCTTTGGGGTGGTGTTCAGCACAGGGAAGAGAAGGTTCAGGAGGAATCTGTAGGTTCTCTCAACCTGAAGAGAGGGCCAGATTCTTCCCAGATGTGCACAGCAGAAGGGGAGGTGGCAGTGTCACAGATGAGAAGCATCAAGTTCGTTTGATAAGAGAAGATTGTTCATTGTGAGTGTGGGGTTTGAGCTCTGGAACTGCTTGCCCAGAGGTTGTGGGCTCTCCATCTTCCAAGGCCTGCAGAACTGGCTTTGGCAAGGCCCTGAGCAACCTGATTGAACTTCAGGATTATTTCTGTTCTAAACAAGTGTTTGGACTAGATGACTTCTGGGGATATCTTCCAACCTTTTCTTTGTTTCTTTTGCTTTCTCCTGAGATTCTATATCAAGCTAAAAGCAAGATTTAAGTTCGGTGTAGAACATGAATCACTTAATGGGAATATGTAAACTGATCAGATTGCAGTCTAGATTTTGTAAACTCTTCCTTCTGAAATGCCTTCAAAATCCTTGATTTAATGATTTGTTTGAATGTTCATCTTAATATTTTTCATGCTGTACAGACTTAATTTTAATTTTTTTAGTTTGTTTTTGAAAAACACTGTCAGAAATAAACCACATAGTAGACCCAGAGAGCCTTGACTGACTTGAAGGTTTGTGTAGCTGTTGATGCCTGTGTGCTAAGGTGGCTGTGCTGCTGCAGGTCAGTTCTGTAGACAGGCCAAACCTGCAACATAATCTTTCTTTTAGCTAGAAATATTTGCCATAGGTCAGCTTTGCTGATGTAACAATCTTTGAATTTAACTTTGTGGGATAATTCTGGCTTGACTTGGTGCTGTTGGCTTTGTAAGGTCTATCAGTGCTAGTCATCAGATGAAACCAATGTTTCTCCAAAGCACTTAATCTTTGTGAAGTGAGATTTTATTGGAGCAATTCTGCTTCTGCGCCATGTTGCTCCTTTTGTATGGGAATAATTTTATTTTTTAAGAGAAAAATGTTTTTAAAGTCTGGCAATGCATTTCCTTCATGTTTTACTCTGGGATCTTCTGCAATGACACCATGTAACTGCATATAACTGAGAGCTTTCTGTACATCATTGGTATAGAACCCAAAGGCAGCAGCAGCTCCCAGCTTTCCATACTCATTGTTTATTCTCTGAAGATAAATCATTTGACTTTGAGTTTGCATTAGTGACAGATGAAGCTGCCAGTGTAAACATGGTAGGATGGAGTATTTGGAAAGCTGTGTGCCATTTTGAGAAGGAGCTAAAGCCACAAGTAGCCGGAAGCAAAGTAATGTTGCGTGTGTTTGAATAATATTTTGCAACGTTCATGAGAAAAGGAAGTAAGTATTTAGACAAGTATTGGTGAAATAGTAACAGTTTATGTTTCTTAATTTTTGTTTACTGAAAATAATTCTTGACACATGGAGCTTTTACTCAAATTTCCATGCAGAGTTGATCCTGGAAGTTGGAGAGACACATGTGTTATTGTACAGCCAAAAAATGCCATTATTTATAGTTGGGTAACCTTTCACTTTACTTTTGACAGGAGAGTTTGGCTAGAGTGAAAAAGTTTTGCTTTTGAGTCTCAGAGTTTGAGGTCTATTTGTGAAATGCTAGACATCTTCAGTTTTTAAAAGAAATAGTAGTTTTCAGTTTCTTGCAACTTGTCTATTTATCAGAAGCTGAACCCATAAAATTTAAAATTTGAAACTGTGATGTTCACCACCATTCTTTAAAATGCTTTTTCCTTCTTAGTCCTCACTGTCAAATTATCACTCTTTGCTAACACTGTGGGGACATGACACTTTTTGAACATAGGTCCATCCTGGGAGGATGCTAAACTTCCTTAAAAAGGGAGGGATGAAGCACTGTTCACTTAACAAAACCAGTTTGTATTAGGTGAGCCTGCACATTTAACCTGGAGAAATAAATACTTTAAAAAAGGTAGCACTTTTGGCTGCACTACTGAATGCTGGTTATTTTTTCTCTTAACTTTATTTTTGTTTTTCCACATGTAGACCCTGTAGACTTTTTCGTCAATTCAGTTGTCCTGTAACTTTAATTAGCAACGTGCTATGCATAGAAAACTTTAGGAAAGCAAATAAAAGAAATAATTTTTACAAACAGAACCAGGAAGTATCTTTCTTTTGTGTAAATATACTTGAAAATATCATTGAAGAATTGATGCACAATAAATTGGTCTACACAATTTATACACATAAATTGGTGTAGATCTTGGTCTTGCTGTAGAGAAAAGTAGAAAATTCTATTCCATACTGCTTACATGTTAGGTTTGAAAGGTCTTTGTTTCTTCCTTTCTGTAAAGGTCTAAACGTGTGCTTGGTTGACACTGACATGCTTCTGTAGCATGAACCACATGTTGCTTAACTGATTGAGGGTTTTGAAGATACTGTATTAATTTATTTACTGAAGAAATGGTTCTGGTATGTGACTACAGATCAAAATTTTCTTGTTACAAAGTCCAAGTTGTGGGTAACAAACTTTAAAGAAAAATACATACTGGTTATGTGTTTGTATTATAGATCTTGGCAATAATGTCTGACCTGACTATGTTTAATAAAGGCTTAATGGGCAAATTTAATATTCCTGGTTTTATTGTTTGTTTAAGAAACTTGGTCAGTGTGTAATGAGGTTTTACGTAAACATGGTGGAAAATCAAATGGATCTTACACCGATGTGAAAAATCTTCCAAGGATCACCTTTACATGTTTATGGATGGCTTTGAAACAGGGCAAACTGTTGTGTTCTAGCTGAAAAAGGTTTTTCATGCTATTTGGTGTGAAAGGACAATGCCAGAGGTGAAGGATGGTGAACAGTGAGCTAGGTGAGTCGTCAGGTACAGGTGATAAAAAGCAGATTTGAGCTTTCTCTTAATTATTGCATTAGAGGTATTTAACTGTCATTCCAACAGACTGATAAATTTATCTGGAGCACAGTAATTTGTCAGTGCAGCTGACAACATTGCATAAGGATTTCTGCCTTTTTTGAATTAGACTCTTCAGTGTAGGTGCTTTGGAACTGGACCTTACTATTTCTTTTATCCATTTCTCCATGTAACTGATTAAAAGATGTGTTGTTGATTCAGAACCATGATGTTTTGAAAGCCATTTCTTTGTTGTGTCTTACTGACAAATTTGTCCAGACCATTTTGTTCATATTCCTGGGTAATTTGAATTATTTGGGAAGGTGTTTTGTTTCACGTTTGTTGCGAATTTAGATTTCTGGTTTTGTCTGAGGCTGCTGCATGATTCAAAGAGCTGCTCTTCCTTCCCAGGCCTATGAAGAGTACACCAGCAAGCTCGATGCTCTACAGCAGAGGGAACAGCAGTTACTGGAATCCATGGGGAATGGAACTGATTTCTCTGTCTCCAGTTCAGCTTCAACAGACACAGTTGCATCATCTTCCTCCTCCAGCCTCTCTGTAGCACCTTCATCGCTTTCAGTTTATCAAAACCCTGCTGATATGTCACGGAATAACCCCAAGTCTCCACAGAAGCCTATTGTTAGAGTCTTCCTGCCCAACAAGCAAAGGACTGTGGTGAGTCAGTTTCTATTCGCATACTTGTAACCTCAATATTTCCTGTATCTCTCTCCATCTGTATGCAAAAGTTAATTTAAGTGCTGAAAAAATACCTGTGTGGAGGTCAGAGAAGTGTCACTATTGCTGTGCTCTGCCACTCTCAGATGTTTTGATCTGTTGAATGTTTTCTACAGAAATAAAGAAAAAAAAAGCCCTTTTTAGCAATAATAGAGGATACAGAACTTTCAAGAGTTTTATAAAAGTGAAGATACCTCAAGAAATATTGTTCTCAGATCAGCTCTATTGAATAAGTAGTAATTTACCATTTTGCAATAGTTAGGAAGGGACAGTAAGCTCTATTTCTACTATTATACAAAGTTATTGATTACTTTAACAGGGCAAGATAGTGTTTTCTATATTGTCAGATTCACTAGAAGCAGTGAATGCTTTTGGGCAAGAACCAGCCTCCTGCACCTGGGAAGGTTGTGCAGGATTTCTTGGAGTTTTTTTCTTTTTTTTTTCCCTCCCCACTCACTGTGGTGAGTGTTTGTGTGGGGACCCTGATGCTGTCAGGCCCTGTGTAGAGAAATGACATGGGGAGGGACATAGCTGCTCTTAGGAGAGTCAAGAAGTGTTGCCCACCAACTGCTTGGAACCTGGTGTCTGTCAATTTTGGCAATGTTACAGTGATTCCTGAAGTCATGGAAGAGAAGAGTAGTTGGCTTTTTGCTGGCTATTAAATTATCTGTTAGAGAAAGGGTTTCTTTTATCAGTTAAGAGCTGATAGTTGAAGAGCCTTGATACGTACTTTAGAATAATACACTGCAAACTGGGATCTGTGAAATTACTGACAAGCCATAGTCTAGGCTCTGTTCTGCAAGGTGCTACATACTCTGAACTTAGGCAGGGGAGCTGTGTTTCCAGAGAAGGTGGGAAATGAATGGACAGTGAGTGTCCATGTCAAACCAGGGTTTGTTGCAGCTGTCAGTCAGGTATCAGTTATCCCTGGACTGTGACTGCCTGTTGAAACTGAGTTGCTGGTAAAAAGAAGAAAACATAAACTGAGCAGTGGTGGGCATGGCAACATGTCCTCACCCTTCCCCTATCACTTTCCTTTCATCCTTTCCCCACCCCACTGAAGAAAAGAGACTTACAGTGGGAGCAGCAGGTCAGAGGGCAGTTGTTTTCACCTGATCTTTTTTAATTTTGCCTGATTGTTAAAGATATCACTGAAGACTGAAAGTAGTGTTTGGTTTTTGACCTAGGGAATAGGAGTTTGATGTAAACTGACCATTGTGCAGATGTACAGTGGAAAGCCAGGTGATTGTGTTGTCTGAAAGTCTAAGCATATAGTACTACCCACAGAGTGAAATCTGGACAGAAGGTCTTGGATTTTGGAGAGACTCTGGTTTCTTCATATGTTCTGTGCCACCCTGTCTGGCTGTTGGAGCTGCAGCCCCTGTTGTGGGGCTCACAAGTTGATTTTGTTTCTTTCCTGTACAGGATCATAGCGTATCACTTCCTGCTCTGCTCTGTGCTCTGCCTTTTTTGTCTCTCCTGTGTTCTCTTCTTCTCTAACCCACATAGTGTAATTCTACTCTTATTCTTTCCCCCTCACCTGCAATACTCTTGTTCTGCTTCTTTGTCTCCCCTTTTGTTGATCTCCTCCTCCTCCTCAATCCTTTTTTTTTTCTCCCAGCACTGACTCCAGATGCTCTTTTGTGGCTATGGGAGGCAAATGTGGTTTGACTTGCGTGTAGTCAGGGAGAGGCTCTTGTGTCCCCAGCTTTCTGGTGGAGGCTGAACACTATTTGCCTTACAAGTCCAGCCCTGCAGCTAGTTTCCAACTGGCTACATGTGGGCCACTAAGAGGAAAGATTCAGGAAAATCTGTAGTTTTGGGCTGTGGTTTAAGAAAAAAAATGTGATAGCAACAAAAGAGGAGGAGACAGGCTGCTGGTGGAGTCTCACATCTCAGATGTGGTGTGTCTGTAGATACACATGCATAAAGGAACAGAGTGATGCCTGCAGATGCAGGGAGGCGTGAGCTTACAGGTGTGGGCTCACTGGCTGGAAGCTCAAGCTGACAGGATTCAGCTTCATATTCTGTATAGCAAGGTCAAGGTCAACTCCAGTTCTACTGGGAGAGACTTGGTTTTGGTTGAAACTCTGATTCTGTTTAAGCAGTTGGATATGTATACACTCAGGTCTGGTCAGCAGATAATGTGAGTTAATGATTCAGCTTTGGGTCAGGGAGAGAGCTTTTGTTCTTTGTATTTCAGTTTTACATACTGCTTGGATCAGGTTGCGTTACTAAGTTGAACTTTTTTCTTTTTTTAATATATTAGTAAATTATGTCTGGTTTAATGCTGAGAAATGGTGCTTGTAGGAACTCTTGAGTGTTGGGGTTGTTGGCCTTGGAGCTGAAGTTCATTTTCTCTGAAACTTGAAACAATGCTCATTTTATTGAGAAAGTGAGGAATTTCTTGTATGGCGAGTCTTGATGTAATTACTTTGTTTTCAGTATTTATTGATCCTAAATGTAGTCTGTTGGAAACGAAGGAAATGCCAGAAGCAACCACAATTCAGATGGAATTGGAGCAGCTTACAGAATCCTGGGGTGCATCAAGCACAGCATCAGTAGCTAGCTGGGAGAGGTGATTCTCCTCCTCTGCTCAGGGCTGGCCTCCCTTCAAGCACCATGTGCAGTTTGGGGTGCACAATATAGGATCCTGTGCTTTATGCTGCAGTTGGAATGGCCAGTAGTCAGATGATAGGTTACTAGCCTAAAAAAGCACCCAGCGTTTTTCAGTCAACACTGAGATTCTCTCATTCTCTCAGTGGATAGGGAGGTGTTGCACACGTCTGTCTTCCTTCATAACCTCTGGCTTTAAAAGCAGACCTGTTGTGTCTCACCTGTGCCCATGAACTGAGCCATTTGCTTACGTAGCTGTGATGGTGCTTTAGGATGTTCAAGTACACGTGGTAGCTCGTGATGGGTTGAAGCAGGAAGGAGATTCCTTGTGAAATACATGGTACCTGCCAAAAGAGCCTTCCCCCTGCCTTAGTTCCCATTCCAGATGGCTGTTCAAGCAAGGCTGATGTGGTTTGTAGTCAGACATGCAGTGGGGAAAGGAGAGATACTGTTCGAGTTGCAGTGCTGCGGAAATCTCCCCGTCTCAACCCTAACTGGTTTCAATTAATATCTACTTCTGAAAGAAAATCTTGTTAATATCAAAGTAATGATTTTAGTCTCTACTTCCAATCACAGATTCACTTCAGGAGGGGAGAAATGTTGTCAGATCCTAAGGACTTTATTTATTTTTGTCCGGGAATGCCACGACAGTTCTTAAACTGATTTAAAGTGACTGGAATTGAGTTGGTAATGGAGAGCCAACCTCGTTATTTATCTTTGATCACTCTGAAGCAGTCCCAAGTACTACAGCAGCCTTCTGCTATTTGTTTAGAGCTGTTAAAAATGCAGGAAATGGGGGGGAGTTGCTTGCATATCTTACATTTTTGACTAGCAACTGCATTGTTGGTTGAGAGTTGTCTACATGTTACTATTTTTGTAGGATCAAGCAAATGCATCTGTTGGAGTCAACTCCAATTAGGAATATAATTTAAGGAAACTGATGGAGGGCAAAGAAATGAGACCATGTTGTTTTAGTGTAAGTGATTGTGGTGCAGAGGTAGTGCAGCTGCTGGGAAGTTTGTTGTGTGTGCCATAAGGCAGAGCACTGGGCAGACCTTCTCCTGATGCAGGACAAGGTGTGGAGGTGCTTGCCTGGAAGCCTGGCCAGTCTGTGGCAGAGCCTGCTGCTGCTGATCATTGGAAGTCAGCATTTTGATTCAGCTGGCTACAGGGCAGGGTTCAAAAGTCTTTTTTTTGAAAGCCATACTAAATAGCTGGCTTGGTTAGCTGGAGGGGAATCAATGAGATAAGTAGTGTCAGAAACAGAAGATTGTTTTCCTTGCAGTTGGCCTGGAAAGGGATGAAGAGAAGTTGCTTTCTCTGAACAAGCTCCTAGAAGTAACAACAGATGTTTTTCCTTCTCTGTGCTGGGGCAATTTATCCCCTATAATGCAGAGAGATAAACATGTATACCTCTTTCCTCAGTGGCTTGGTTCAGCTGATAAGTCCCTTGTCCTTTGGAGAAGCATTCCCCATCTGTGTGACCAGGATAAGTCTGAGCGAGTGGGTTTGTTTTGGGCTGCTCTAGGCCAGGGAGAAGGATGTTGAAATAATAAAAATACAGGATGATGAAAGTCTGAGACAAAAAGTTGTTTGGTAGAGCAAGTTGATGAGGCTTATTCCCCCTGTAGGAGAATTTGGGGAAACGCTGGTTTAAAGTTTGTTTGGGTCAGGGATCTAAATGGCTGTGGTGTGCATAGTAACAGATCTACTAATTAAGGAGAGCTTTTGGATGTGGAAGGAAAGGATAAAAACTCTGATATCCTGTTGGCTGCTAAAAGTCTGAGAGATGATGTTACATGCCAAGAGTTGGTTTTGGTGGAAGGGAAATAGCCTTGAATGAAAGGAGATGATGGTATGTTGGCATAAAAGCACTTTACATTATTTACTGATGAGATCTCTGAGAGAATACATGGAGCCAGAAGAGAACACAGCCTTGGGGATTCTGAGTTGTGTTGTGGATTAGGATTTTTTTTTTCCAAATTATATGATTGAAGCTGCAAGCAGAGAGAGAAAAGAGACAGAAGACAGTGCTCATTCAAATCAACAGAAGTAGACATGTTGTTGGGAAGGGACAATAATTCAAATAGAGTGATGATTAACAACTGATCCAGAGGTATGGGACAGTCATTGAAGATCTTGATAGGATAACCAGTTCTGTGTAAGAGGAAGAAGACAGTGAAAAAGTTTAAAATGTACTGAAGAAGAGGAGTTCCAGGCAATGAGCTTAAAAAGCTTTCTATGAGTGTCAAGAATACAGGAATATAGCATTTGCATATAGGGCAGGATATAAGCTTTTTGTGAGATTGCTTCAAGTTGTATGATTTATTTTTGTAATTTTTTTTTCTTTGAGGGTTTAGGGGAGGTTTTTTTGAGGACCTGGTTCATGTATCTTTTGCACATCAATTTTAAAGATTTGGGATAAGGAAAAAACCTCCACTCCCAATTGCAAAAATAGTTCCAGTTTTTGCTCTGTGAAAGCTGAAAAAATAGTTGAAATGATTTAGGGATTTCTCCTGTTAGATGCTTGCTCCCTATAGACTTTAAGGCGTTAGCAGGAATTTTTAGACAGTTTTCCTGTGGCTGGTCCCTTGCAGGAAAGCTTTCAGAAACCTAGAATGGCATAAACATTTTGTGGACATATCTGGAGTATCTCTCTGTCACAGTGAAAGAGCACGAGAATAGGTCAGGCATGTATGATATTTTCCATGGGTTGTCTTCCAAATTTGAGCTATTTGTCACTCAGGAATTTTATGAGTTTAAGTGTTTTCTATTTGGAAACCTTCTGTTCAGTCTCCATTCAATGCATGCTGTGGATACGAGAAATTTGTGTCTTGTGGTAAGGAATTCCATGGGTGTGGTTATATGTGAGTAATCATGTTCTGTGTTGGTCTTTAAATCTCCTCCACGCTACTTTATACTGAAGGAAATAAAGGCTTCTGAGAAAAGCCATTTAATACAAGGCCTGGTATATAAAAACAAGTGTCTGAAACTGCTCATGACTCTGCAGAGGAACAATGTTAGGAGGTTTTTGATGTTACAGTGAAGTCCTAGTAAAAGGAAAGAAGGAGGGAATTCTAGGAAAGAGGAGAATGTAGTAGGGCAGCTTCTCACTCAAGTACCTGATGAACAAAATCATACAACTTGCTGAATAGCAGCCCTGAATGGTTGTGATTAGCCAAGAATTCCCTTCTGGACAAGGACTTAGGAGTGTGGGGAAAAAACCAGTCTGAAAGCAAATGAGCTCTCCTGAATGATGGTTATGCTGGAGCATGGAAAGTTACAGGAAACCAGTGTTGAGGTGTAAGAAATGATGGGTGTTGGAAAGGCATCAGGTGGCGATAGGCCTTGTGCTTCATCCCTGGGTGATCTCTTGCTGTCTCCTGCACCTTTCCAGCTTCCAGAGAAAATGTTCAGATCTTCTGGCCTTGGTGGAGTGGCTGTGAGGATGGTAAGGGGTCTCCACTGCTCTGCCCAGCTGAATGTATAAGGGATCCTCTCACAGCCCCAGTGCCCACTCTGTTTCTCTCAGCTTGAACAAGGAGTGGATGTGCTCAGTTTGAATTCTGTTTCTGTCTGTGGTGGCCTGAGTGGTGACAGTGAAGCAAGGAGAAACAGAAAAAATAGTGGATGCTGTACATGCTTTGGGAAAGCTTGATGGGCTCCAAATACTTCAGTCACCTGCAGATTCTTGATAAGACCAAATCATTGTGTGTTTTCACTCACCACTACATCTGAACACTTCCTATGGTAGCTTCTAAACCAAAAGTAATACACTGGGTAATAAAAAAGTTTGTCTTTTTTCTACGTTCAGCTATAGAAGATTGTGTGGTTTTGCTTGTTTTGCTTTATTTTGAAGTGTAAGAGTAGTTAGAGGTGATTTGTGTAAAAACTCAGCCTAAATCTGGGTCAGTAGAGCTTTTCCACTTTGCTTTGTGTTGGTAGGTCTCATGTGTCTCATAGTTACATGTGTATTGGAAAGCTAATGAAAGTTCTCAAAATGCAAATGTCAGACCAAGATTTTAAAAGTGAGAATTTGTATTTTAAAGAGTTAAAGGAACTAAACAGGATTGTGAATGCTGTGCACGGGGACAATTCTTATTTTAAGTGTCTCACTCTTGTCACACCTTGGTTTATTAGTACATCTGCCTTTTAATTAGGCAAGTAATCATGTGATCTTCTCTGCAGTCATGAAGACTAGAAGAATAAGCTATTTTTATTCTATGTAAATTCTTAGCATAAATTAATTCATCATGCATGCACAACTGGGATCCTTCAAATATGCTGTTTTTAAATCTGGTACTTGATTCACTTCTTTTGACTTGAGATTTGCATCTTGCTTTCTGTAGTTTGTGCTGTGAGTTTGTGCCTCAAGCTTGCTGAGTAGTAAGCACTGGATTTCTATAGGCATTCAAGCTGCCCTACCAGTTTCACTTGTCAAGTGTAAGGAAAATTCAGAGAAGGGGTGTTCAGGCAGCTAAATAAACTAGTTTCTTGCTTTTAATTACACACCTGGTTTGACATGATTGGGTCTTTCTAATCAAAAATACAATTAAAACCTCCCATGTTATATCAAAAATGCAGTAGAAATTGAGTTTATTTTTAGCCTATGCCAGTGGATGGTTGCTGAATGTATCTGAATGCTTTGGAATTTTATGCATCATATTAACAGCCAGTCTGGCATGGTTTGCTTCCAGATAAACTTTACTTGATACTTCTGTATCACTAGGAAGATTTATTCTGTCACTTATTAAATTGTCTTTTATCTTTACTCAGAAGTTTTCTTTCTTTTGTTCTTCCAGTTCTCTTCCCCCATCCCACCGAAGGGGGAGTGAGCAAGGAGCTGGGTGGTGCTTGGCTCCTGCCAGGGATAACCCACCACACGCTGCCCTCAGTGTTGGATAAATTCAAAGGTGTATGAGTTGAAAAGAGAATAATTTAATCTACTGCAGTTTAATTGACACACTGTCTTAGATTGCAGAGTGAAACAATATTGAGAACTTGCCATTATAAAATTGATGAGTTGTCATCTGGAATGCCTTGTGTAACATTGATCGCTGCTTTTTACTCCAGTCAGGAGTGCTTGGTGATTCCTTACGAGATGGAAAGTCTGGCTGCAGAAAGTAGTGAATGATAGAAAAAAATGACTCTTTGGAGTATGCCTCCTTTACCTCATGATGTGCTAGGCAGGCACTTGGTGAAATGGAATGCAAGTCACAAAGCTGAAAGTAATCATAATAAATGTTTTAATTCCAGGTCTGGCAAGTCATACTTACATTCACGCTTCTTGTGTTGTTTAAGCAAACTGGCCAACCAAAGCTTTAATATTTGTAGAGAATGTGTATGCTGCCTGGAGATAAAAATACCCATTTGGTTTTAGGATGAATTGCAACAGTTTAGAGAAGGATGTGAATTTTAGCCCTTCTGCAGTAGTTTCTTGCCCCCACCCTGCCTTTAAAGCATTTGGAGTGTGAGCATCTAAGACAGGAATCTACACAAGTTATCTCTGGGTCTGACCTATTACAAAGATTTATTTAAACTTTTTTGTACCTTAAATTTCTAATAGGTTTGGGTTTTGGTTTGGAGAGCAGCCAAACCAGACAGAAACCTCAAGGTCCTGGGGTTTGATGCCCATAAAGTGACTGCAGTTAGTTTTCTAGATGAGCATTTCTCTCAAGTCTGAAGTCTAAAGCCGTATTTTTCAAACTTCATTTTACTAGTAGGTCACTGTCAGCCTTCACAATTCTGCCACTGGTATTCACCCTAACTAAAATTTTAACATGGTGATGTGCTCTGTACTGTCTCCTTACAAATGATCACTGTTCTTTTGAGCACAGTTTGGGAGCTGTCCCTCAAAAGCTTGAAAAGCGATGTGTGGAGGGCACTGATTAGGCACAGTAGGTTTGATCCAGTGTGGTTGGGTGATGATAGATTCTTGTACAAATATTGCTGTACTGACATAAACCAGTCTGTGCTCTACAAGTGAGTGCACTTAATTGCATTGGAGGTGCCAGTGGGTGCTGCTAACCCATGTCTTTGCAAGTGAAATGGAATACATTCGATTGAATGGTAACAGCTTTGTAAAACGGGTAAATTCTCTTTGATTTCCCTTGGAAACAAGATTTAATGCAATGGAACTGCCTCCCATTTGTCTTACTAATATGCTCCATTAAGAATGTATTTTCTTGCTGCCTTCTCCTGGAAGCTGGACAGAGCTTCATGTCCTGAAATCCAGAGCAGCTGTTGCTGAAAGCTGTGTTCTTTGTTTTCTAGGGAATGTGATGTTCAGTCTCCTCTTACATCCTTTTTGCCTCAAAGGAGGTTAATTGTATCTGTTAGTGCTGTAAGAAGTGACTGACTGATTTGGTTAAATAGTTATCCTTTGTAGGTAACATGAGAAACTACACGTGGATCTCGTGTTTGGATTTTACCAGAAAACCTGACGTGTTGGAAGGCCAAACTATTTATTTGGCAAAAATCTAGTTTTTCCTCTCAGCACATTGAATTCTGTGAGCATGTGGCTGGAATTTGTTAGCCCTGTAGGTATCAGAGGGGAAAAAAGTGGGATCTTTCAGCATGTATATGTTGTGGTAAGCAAATAAATACTATGACGTGATATTTCAAATCCATACTCCTTGGCATATTTCCACTATTGTACCCAGTAGTCTACTGGATTGTTTAGAATTGCTCTGAAGCTCTGAGGTATGTTACACATACCTTACATGCCATACATACATTACCCTTGGCTAAAGTGAGCTGAACCACAGGGCTAGGCTGAGAAAAATGAGAGCCAGTTAACTAGTTTAGAGAAATATAACACTAGATATTCAGAGCTGACCAACCTCTCCACTTTCAGAGAATACCTTTACATCAGTTTTTTTCCAAGTGCTTCTCAGTCTCTTCAGTCTCTTTATTGCTCTAAAATATTGGAAACTGCACTGGTGTAAGGAAGCATTTTTAACTTACTGAGGCTATGCCAGTTTCTGCTCTGATGTTAGAAAAGTGATGTAAGAGTTATTTAGGGACATAGCCCTGGATTTCTGACTGCCTCGGGAATGACCTGATTTACAGAAATAAATGATTTATTATGCATTGCTTAAATACTTGTGGCTGCAGTACTAAATATGTATCAATAATGTTGTTAGAGATACTTACTGTCCCTGGAAATAGTTCACATGAGTAAAAGAAATGACGAAATCAAGGGCTATAGTTCTGTATAAATCTGTCTGGGTAGTGAGACTGCCTTGAGAATTTTTGGAATCTGGAATAATTTTCTTTTTTTTTCCTTGGGACTTAACATTTGCAAACATTTGCATGTGTTTTGGTGTCTCCTTGAATTGCTACTTACCCAATTTAGGATGCTCAAGTAAATTATGTTCTCTGATATATTATTAAGCTACACACTGAACACACCTTGCAGTCTGTGTTGGCAGCTTCTGTGTTATATAGCCCACACTGTTTCATGCTCTTCACTTTTGAAAGTTGCTTGCTGAATCAACTTTCTAATTGCTATAAAAACCTAAACCTTTTCTGGGTGTACAAGTAACCTAACCAAATCTTGGGTGTATAAGTAACCTAAAAAGAAAGCCCTTAGCAATCACAGTTTGGAACTGCATACCCTAGCTCAGTAACATGAGTTTTTAGGTGGTAACCACTGCAAAACATATTTAGATTTTCTTAGTTATAAAACAGAGGGATCGAAAGATAATGGATGGATGCAAACAAAATGGATTTTAAATAGTATTAACCATTCTGTGGTTCAATAAAATGCAAACTTGGTTCAGTGTACTGGATTGCAATGTGTGTTTTGGAGTAGATTTCCTCATGGGGAAGTGATTTTGTCAAAAAATGCTGATGTGGTTGAGTTGGAGTGCTGTGTGGGAATCCTGGCAGAACTGATGGAGCTGACAGAGCCTCCCTGGTGCCTGTCCCACCGTGTGTGGGGCTCTGCTCCCCTCCCAGCCCAGGGGCCACACACCCTCCTCAGCCTGGGGCTCAGCAAGGAGCTGCTCCAAAACTCCTGCTTTGGAGTCTGCAGGAGTCTCTTAGCTGGGAAAAAAGAATTTTGGGTTTGGTTTTTCTTTTTAGGACTGAGTTGGTCTCCAAATCGCTTTCTTGGAGCGGGGTTTTTCTTTAATTTTGCCATATTTTGGGGGTGTAAAGAGGATGGGGGCAAAAAGAATTTTCAGAGGGAATGCTTTGTAGGGTGAGATTTCTGCTGTACAGCAGTTGGGACTGTAGGAGGGGACCTGAGGGCTACATGCACAGATGGTGATAGACCGTGCTGTACCAGCCTGGGAAAATGATTAATCAATACTACAGGGACTTATTCTAGCACTAAGTTCTTTTAATTTGGCCTTATGTTTCTCTGCTCAGGAGTTCTGTAAGAGAGTGTTCTAAATGTGATGCTGATTCAGGATCAGTGGTGGGTTTTGAAAGTAATCAAAAGGGTTCTCTGGTTTTTAACATGTTGCAAATGGCAGTGAAGAGAACAAATGTTCTACCCCTATTTCTAATTGCAAGTTGCATAAATATGGGTTGGATTTGAATGAAGGGGGGATTTGGGAAAGTAATACTTAGGAATAGCAAATGATAAGTGGGCAGGATGTTTAATGCACATTTTTCATAGTCGTGTTGCACCTGTGTTGCTGTAGGTAGCCTTCGTTCTGATACTTCCCAAATTTTGAGAGTTTTTGTTCCCAACTTTATTGATCTCTTAGAAGAAATCCTGTAATTTCATCAATCTTGTTTTTGAAAAATTAAAAGGAAAGAAATTACACCAGTGTAATTAATTAATTAATAGCATTGTAACTCTTGGGTTCCTGATGTATTTCTTTGCTTCGTGAGTTACTGGAGGATGTTGTTGTCGTATATGAAGGATCAGTGCTGGAGGAAGAAAATGTGTTCCAGTGACCACAAGACTCCTTATCTCTTCTTTAATGTTAGTCATCTCCCCACTGCTTGGCTTTTCCTCCTTGTCCTGTTCTGTTCCCTCACACAGGTCAAGATTTTACTAACCTGGTTTCTTTTAATATTTTCTGCCTGGAGTTTTCTTCCTGCTCTGTGCTGGCATCTCGTGCTGCTTTTAGACACTTCCTTCCCCCTGATGCTCCTTGTCCAAAACAAGCCACCTTTCTCCTAAGCACAGCATGAAAGCTTCCTGTTCAGGATGTGCTTCCAGTACTTCCCTAGGTGTTGGTGACCAGTTCTCCCTACAAGATAGTTCATCTCATCTTTGTTTCCTGCCCTCTGCCTCACTCAGCTCTTCAGGCTGTCCCCCCTCTGTCCTGCTTGTTTGTTTCTCACCAACCTGCTGATAGCAATTCCCTCTCCCAGTATACTTGTGCTTTCCCTGCTCAGTTCTTGAGTTTGTCCTGACCTTCTGCTCCCATTTCTTCTCCATGCCCAGCTGCTTTCATAGCTCTCTCCATTCCCCTTGCTGTCCCCACCATCTGTCTGCCACCTTGGCAGTATTTCAGTTTGTTCTGCCACCGTGGATATCAGTGGTGAAATGACTGAGGTTGCTGGAAAGGCAGACCTGAATTGTCTGTGTGGACTCAACCTCAATCCAGCAGGAGCTACACTTAGAGGAAGAATAGCCTTGTTCCATCAAAATGGCTCATGATTGGACCTAATGTGTGGGGGAGGTGGGAGCACACCTCTGAAACCCTCAGATTTTAGTCAGATTCTTAAAAATATTTACTTTGTACTTGTAAATATCTATGTTGGAGGCAAGGAAAAGGATTCTGAGGGGACACAGAGGTTCTTTCAGAGATCTTTGGCAGAATGATTGTGATGGCACTAAATCATAGGGACAATTAAAGAGTTATTTTCTTAAGATATTATGATTAGTATAGCACAGAATTTATTACTATAATGGCACATGATTTCTACAAGCAGAATCAATATTGTGCAATTTATAAGTGGCATAATACAGAATTTATAATACAACTTATAATTTCTAATCACCTGTATCCTCTGCAGATCAAGACAAATCTTTAATACATGTTTTGCTATATCAATATAACAATCATAATTTAGACTTGACATTTATATAAAAGAATACAAGTTTCTCTCTCTCCATCCTTGGAGGAAGGAAAGGACATCCCTGGGCACTGGTGGGTCCCAGGTCTCAGTCTCCAGCAGCAGCTCTGGTCCCAGCTCCCCATGAGGAGGGGTAACTCCTTGATTTATGGACAGTGCTCTGGGTGCTGGGTACCCATCCATGTTCTGTGACCATCACCACCTCCTGGTGGCCCTGGGACCTTGAGGGCTGGCAAGGGAGGGAGGGGTCAGCTGGGTGCCCTGGAACCCTGAGGCCAGTAGGAAGGGGAAGAAGAAATCTCTTCAGTTTGTCAGTTTGATTGGCAGGACCTTCAGTGTCTGATAATGAGGGGAAAGAGAAGGAATGCATGACCCACTCAGTGACAGGGAAGCGCTGCTGGCCTGGTGACATGATGCTGGTTATGCTGACCTTGCTTCCAGGCACTGGGAGCAGGGAGTACCCATCACACAACCCCATGGACAGGTGGTTTTGGTGTGGAAAATTACTTTGGAAAGGACCTAAACAACAGAGGGCTGTTTAACAATGGAATGTTGTTGGCCATATTGACAATAATAGGTGCTCCCAGGCTCCCTCTTTATACCAGTGATGGGTATTAATAACAATTAAGGATGTTTTATGCTGGAGGAGTGACCTACAGGTGATGGAATTGCCATGGTGGTAATTTCTGGGATGGGAAAAAGTTGTTATTTAGATTAATAAAAAGATGCATTAAAAAGGAATGAGGTGTGTAAACCAAAGTCACCTAAGGCTGAATATCAAGATTGAAAAGCAGTATGCTGTAGGATGTTTTTTTCAAGGAATTAAGAAAAATTCTCTTTTATAAAAAGTTTGTTTTGACCAGATGAAATTCGCAAATATCCTGTAAAGAAGCACTTTCATGTTAAGAGGACAAAGATGGTGAAGCAAAGTATTCCTTTGATTAGTGTCTTCTGGAAGAGCATATGTTTAAATCCTAGAAATGCAATATATGGTGTAACCTCAAGTGGTGTTCACAAAGCTGCTTGAAACAGACTGCTACTCCGCACTGTTATGCTTAAGTAGGACATAAGAGCCCCTAAATACCCATGGAAATTTAAACACAAGGAACAAAAACTAGGCTCTGATCCAAAGCCAGTTGAAGCTGATTAAAGACTGCTTTTGGCTACCAAGTGCTGTGGCTTAAGCCACTTGCAAGCTAGAATTGAGTTTCAGGTGTTAAGACTTCTCAGGTTTGTTAAGTTTGTGGGTTTGTCTTCTGGGTTGTGTTCAAGGTACTGTCTGTGATTATAGGAGATGTCACAGTGTGTATGGTGCCTCAAGTCTAGAAATAGTAGATAACATTCAACACTTTAACTACACTTAATCCCCAGGTTATGTATTTTTCTTTTTTGGGGGCTTGACACTATACACTGTTAAATCACAGGTGCACCTAGAGATGATCTACCTGCTTATATGAGATATGCTTACAGTTAGAATAGAGGCAAGGAAAATACCTTTATTTTCATAGTTTGCAGTTCTTGGTTTGGCAAGTTTTAGTGTGCTCCTCCATCCTGTTAGTTATCTAAACTTTTCAAGCAGGGAAACAGAAGAGAGGAATATGTTTTTCATAGAAGAACTATATTAGAGTAACAAATATAGGTTAAAGTGAGAGGTGGTGGTCTGCCTGACTCAGATGACTTTTTGTTTTACTTGTTTGCATGCTAATCTTCTGTTTTAGAAATAGAAAATAAAATATTTACATTTTATGGTAATGTTTTCTTGAGTGCAGTCCAAGTTAGTTCCTTCACTAAATTTCACTTGGCATGTTTCCCCACTTATGTTCAGTCCAGCCTGTAAAATTATAGCTGTATGTAGTTATTAGCTATCTGTGTGCTGTGTCCCCGGTTTCTTCCAGTTTAGAGAAGTTGGAAAGTCACTTTTGGAATTGAGTGAAGATTTCTTTCCAAATGTTAATAGAAGTGTAGAGCTTGTTCTCTCTTCTAGCTCAGCTCTTTTCCTTATGTACTATTCAGCAATAAAATTTTCCACAGTACAAAAAAAGTTTTTAAAAACTCTGACCTACTGTAAAGCATCCTGAAGAGTGGGTTTTAGTAACTGAGGGTCAAAGTGTTTGCATCAGTTTGGGGGGATAAATTGGGAACTGCTTTAATTAATTTCTTTTGTGTTTGACCTCTAGGTTCCAGCAAGATGTGGAGTGACAGTCCGAGACAGCCTAAAAAAAGCGCTGATGATGAGAGGTCTTATTCCAGAATGCTGTGCTGTTTACAGAATACAGGATGGGTATGCTTTGTGTGGGATGGGTTCTTGCTCTTAGAATCTCTGACTGGAGCTACCCAGTATGGCCACTTCTATCCAGAAGTTGTTTTCAAAGTTCAGAATGATGTGATACTTTGCACTAAACAATTTGCACATCGAAGGTGTTGAAAAGAATGGCAAACTCCTAGAAAAAGGCTCAGGCATAATATTGAGTAGTATGAGCTTACAGACTGCTGGCAAAACACTCATTAGTCAAACTCATGCTAACCAAACATGTATTAAATAGGTTGTGTTAGCTTTGTGGTTTTGTTTCACTTGGCTTATAGTGCATCCTTAACTGAAGACAGAGTTCCCTTGGTGGGGGGGGGGAAGAGTTTTCAGCCCTGAAAAGTTTGTATGTTATCTTCATGTACACAATTAGCCATCTCTGTGGAACTCGTACACAACAGATACCTTCACGAACACATTGTTTGATCAAAAAGGCAGTCTGTCACCTGTGAAGCAAGGAATTGGCCACTACTGAAGCTGGTTGAAAAAGGTCATTTCCTTCATGCAGTTTGTCCAGGGGAAGGTGTGCTGTGTTTGCTATGTGCTGAGCTTCAGGTCTTGCTTTGAAACTTGCCTGCATTTAGACTGGGTAGCAAACCCCCACAGTGTAACTTTTTAGCTGATCACACAACTTGAGCAAGAGACATGCAAGGGCTTGTGTGCTGATGCTAATGAGAGGCTTATTTGCACTTTAGAGAGAAGAAGCCAATTGGCTGGGACACAGACATTTCCTGGCTCACGGGAGAGGAGTTGCACGTGGAGGTTTTGGAGAACGTGCCGCTCACGACACACAACTTCGTACGTGCTGCCTTTTGTGACATGTTCAGTAGGGTTACATCAACTTGGTACTTTCAAATTCAAATTACCAACTTGGGATCTTTTGCATCTGTGGGATGTGGTGGGAGTTGCAAAAGAAGTTTTTAATCGCAGTAGCTTAAGTGAATTAGATAGAATTGTATTTGAAATAAACGATGTTAGAGTACTTGATCACCCTTAAAATTTTCACATTTGGATGGAATACACCCTCTAAAATCTATAAATGTAAGGGGTTTAAATCAGCACTGCATTGCAGAGCTGCAATAATAATCTACTATTTTTGTATTGCTGTATCTATAAAATGTATTCTGGGCCTCCCTGCTGGCTCTGCAGCAGCAATTAACTAATGAACTAACTATTCCCAGAGCAGTGCTGACATCATCAATGATGCAGTGCACAAATATGTTTTGACCTGATAAGGCACCAAGTAAATGGAAGCTGCTAAACAGAATCCATCTGAATGTTTCCAGCTACATACAAAATCCTGGAAATAATGTTTGTCACGTTAGGAAGAAAGACCTTCTATTTCAATTGAAAACATAGCAAAATTCTGTCTGCAAGCTGCTTAAATCTGTTTAGTTTAAATAAGCTGTTTTGGCTATGGCTAGTTAAATGAAATCTAGTAGGCTTACTTTTTTTTTTATCCTTCTGAAATTTTGATTATTACTTGTAGTAATAGAACTAGAATGTGTTTTACACCAGGTATTGCTTAAGTTCAAAATTAACTAAATCATTTGCCCCTTGTAATTTGGGGATAATACATGATCACCCTTTGGTGATTCTAAATGCTTCTGAGTTTCAGTAGTCAAAATTACAACTACATATGTAACCATACATTGAAACCTTATGTGTATTCCATATGTGTATTTCCAGTACTGTGAATATTAGATGGAAATGTTTTTTGGCTTCTGGAAAAATCAGAATTATGAGATATTTCAGCAGCTTTTGTTTTTGTAGATTGTATCCAAATAAATTCTGAATGTTTGTCTCTAGTAGTGCAGTTTTGCTTCAGATTTGTTGCTGTTTCTTGCTGCTAGTAAAGTGAAACATTAATTCCAAGAAACAGTTGAAAGAAACTTTTGATGCATGAAAACTGTTTCAAAAAGGAGACACTCTTGTGTAAATCTGTTTGCTACATAAAACTGCAGCACCAGCCTCACAAAAGAGGCTTGGCAGGACAACTTGAGGGAGGCAAAGGCAAATAGCCTATGTTGGGCTTGCAGGTCTGTGTGTGATTGTGGTGGTCTCTGCCAATGCAGGTACGAAAAACGTTCTTCACGTTGGCGTTCTGCGACTTCTGCCGCAAGCTGCTCTTCCAGGGCTTCCGCTGCCAGACCTGTGGCTACAAATTCCACCAGCGCTGCAGCACAGAGGTGCCACTGATGTGTGTGAATTATGACCAGCTTGAGTAAGTCATCACAGCTCATTCTCAAATTGGGCCCTGTAAGAAGTGGACAGCTGTCAGTGGTTCCTTACGTTAAGTCTGTAATTCAGGAAGTCAGAGGAGGTGCCTGAAAAAGAAATAATAGAGGAGTTTGACTGTTTAGTGAGAGTGCTTCATTCATATTCTTTCTGTGCCAGCTCAGTCAACCAGTTCATATTTCTTTGCTGGTCTACAAAATGCTTTTTTGAAGCATGAATAAGGTTGCTGAGCACTTGTCTGTATCAAACAGGCTTCTCACTGTTTACAGTTGTTATTATTAAATAACTGGTTCTTTATTTGGTGATCACTGGGGCCCCATTTAAAATTTGGTCATGTGTTGGTTCTCTTCAACCTGAAAGAATATTGAGACACTAGTTGATTATAGTGAAATTGCAATCAGTTTTACAATAATTGAAAATAAATCTGCTAGCAAGATTAATGCCTAGGTAAGAAACATAAAAAAGAATGTCCCAAACAGTCCAGTCTTCTTGGACTGAGTTACTGATCTGTTTGGGTAAGTCTTTGAGGTAGGTTTAGGATCTGGTGTAAACTGGCTCTGTTCTATTTGATTACTTTCAGCAGAGGCTGTGTAGTCTTTTAAATAGATTTTTATATAAGGAATAATTTAAAATGCTGTTTTTGTCCCCAAGAATGATTTTAATTTCAGCTTATTTTGGTATTTATAACTGTTCCATTGGCATCTTTAGAGTTTGTGCTCAGGGTGTAAGTTTATGTACTCATAGATACAGGTTGTGCATTCTTGAAGAAGCAGATGTTTGCAATTTCAACTAAAAGATAAAAAAATTAATTTCCACAGAATTTATATTTAAAGCATGATCTTTTGATCCTCTGTGAAGTAAATATTTTTAACAAATATTACAGATTTAAGGTGTTAGTGTAATTTTTTTCTTTAAATTTAGAATTTCAGTGAGGTTTTGGGTTTTGTTGCGGTTATTTTTTTTGTAGTCTTTGAGTGTTGTATTGTGAAACTTCTGGGTTTTGCACAAGTTAGGTTGTTTTTGTTTTGTTCTTGCCTCACAGTTTGCTGTTTGTCTCCAAGTTCTTTGAACATCACCCCATCCCACCGGAGGAGGCCTCCTTAGGAGAGACCACCCCAGCATCTGGATCATACCCCTCAGTGCCCCCCTCAGATTCTGTTGGGTATGACCTTGTTCCTGCTATTTAATAACATAACATTTCAATACTGTGCTTAGAAACACTCAAAGTACTGCTTTGCACTCTACATTTTTGTAATCTGGCTTGTCATGCAAATGTATCCACCTATGCTTAACTTTAAAGAAGTGAACGTTTTCATTCACAAAAATTCTATAAATTAGTAATGAACCTAAGTTAAACGTGTGTAACCGTCTGTGGAATTGGGGCATTACCTGTAGATTTCTTCTACATGATAGCTTAGACCTGGTCTAAACTGGAAAGATTTTATACTTAATATAAAACAAAATTATATCCTCACAAATTTTTGTAGTTGGTTATCAAACTACAATTTGTATGCCTTGAAGTGACATACCTCAGATGCAGAATAAACCACATTACCATAAGGTTGGTGTGAATTCCAGGTGCCAATTCCAGGTTCACAATGCTGCTTTAGTAGCTTTTCCACATTACACATTGCTTTAGTATCCTCCAGACCAGCTGGCTTCCTCCTGTTCATGTTGGGATATACCTATAGCATCTGTTTGCTGCAGCTGCAGGTTTTGTAAAAGTAGACAGCTCAAACTGACCATCCCCCTGTATTTCCAACAAAGATTCTGGACCCTTTCTTCATGAAGAGATCAGTGACCATATTTAGGTTATGTTCCCTGTAGCAAAGAGGTCAGTGACACCATCCAGCTCTAGTTGTATGAGTTGAACAAATCTCTAGGAAAGAGTAACTCAGGGATGTAGATCACAGTCAAGAAACCTGATGCAGATTTATTAAGAACACCAAATACAGAAGCCTTCAGAAAACCATTCCCAGGACGTATGTGCTGCATGGAGTTGAGCTGAATGTGACAGAGAGGCTCTCTTGGATTAGTGAGCACTGTGCCTAAACTAAAGCAGAAACACACTGGAAGCTACACAGGCACCTGTGGACTCTAAACTAGAAGATAAATTCTCTGGACTGCCAAGGCTGTTTTATGGAAGATCAAATATGATGCCTCCCAGGAAAACAGATGGAGAGTCCTGCAGAGGGAACCTCATTTGGTAAGTACAGAGATTATGTTCTTATTTGTGCTGTTTTGTGCAGATTTGAGTGAATTCAAAAGTGCTTCTTCCAGGTAGTGAATGTTGCCTTTAGATCCCGTGGATGTTAGTACAGCAGATTGTGGACAGGGCTGCTGGAACTGTTCCCCTAAGCTATGCAGGCTCTGGTTCTGTCATGGTACAGCTGAAATTATAAGTGGGCTATAACTATTAATTCATGAAGAAACCTGTTCATACCACTTGTGTTAAACACCAGTGGATGTCAAAGTATGGCACGGTATAGCCCTAATCCTAATACTGTAAATTTTCCTGCTTTTCAATTGGCTTTGCCTCACTTTAGTCCAGTCTTACAGTTTATGAGGTTACAACAGTATAGATTATCCTAACTGACACATGCACTACTTCAGGCAGTCTTAGTTTTGTGAAGTGAAAACAGGAAGAAAAAACAAGACCAAAGCTGGTTAATGCCTTGATGTTTTTAACTCACAGGTATAAAAATGTTAACATTTAAATACACTTGCTAGTTGGTGTCAAGAACCTTTTCCCAAGTGTTGCATCTGTAAATGCTTGTAATTGCAAAAGCTCTAAAAGGTTTCTAGCTTTCTTCTTTTTGCTTTCTTGCTTTGCTGTACACTTCATTGTTAAACAAGCTAAAAAAAGGCATAAATTGTGCCTGCAAAATTATGTTCCTTTTGAAAATGGTTTATGATTATCAGCTGGTGTTCATATGTAATATGCACGTTAGTCATAAAATTTTCCCCAAGCATCTGTGTGTGTAGTATTTCCTTTCCAGAAGTAGCTCACATGTTATTGGATGAGCATATAGCACTGTCCATACCTTTTTCCAGTTATCTTTTTGCCTTTCTTTAATATGTCTCTGCTTTTTAAAAACATAATTGTGGAAATATTAATCTAGCTAAATTTGAAAAGCTGGCCTTTTCTATCAAAACATATACTTACCTGTGGTTTTGTTAAAGTGGACTGCTACAATACAGGACAACAGCTCAGCTGGAATAAAAAAAGGCTGACATTTGAGCTTATTTTGTCTGGGAGGAAAATAAAGGATTGAAAATTGAGAGTTGAACAGTGGGGTGGAAAATATGAGGAACTATCGCTTTAATAACACTTACTAGATTAATAATTGTTCCTTTGATTTCTCTGTTCTCCTAGCATCTTGCATGGCACAGCTTACAGAGGAAGGCATGTTACTAATCGTTTGGTAAACCTGAGGAAAGAGAAGGCAAACATCATTCTTCATCTCTAGCCTTGTGAAGGGATCCCAGCAGCAGGCAAAGTGCCCAAAAGAAGGAAGTTTGTGTTGCAAGACAAGCTGGAGAGCAAAGGCCTGTGTGACATGCTGAGACATTGTCAAGGGATCAAATGCAAGTCTGACAGAGAAAGGCACATAAAGGAAAAGACCATTGGACATGATGCAAAAGTTGCTAAACATGCTGGAGAACTGTTTCACTTTGCTCATGTGTTACATCCTAAAACAGTCCAGTCCTGTAGCCTTTCATTCTTCCAACTGTGAGCCACAGGCAGACCCTCCAGATTTTCCACCCCAAGATGAGGGAGCACTTATGGTCCTACTTGCACATTTCTGAACCCCTTATAAAAATGTGTCCAGCCTCTACCTTAGGTCTTGTGTCCCATTTTAGTTCTTTCCATTTGCACTATTCTGTTGTGCTAAAACAGCCATTTTAGTTCCAATCTGCAGTTAAGTGGAAAGAAAAGAAGTGTAGGTCTCCCTACTAAGAGCCACTTGTAATAAAATTGAAGTAAGCAAACTGTATATCTTACATTGTATTTGTTTCATTCATTGCACTGTCATGAAGTTTCTTCTGTATCTTGGCTTGTAAAATACAAGCACAGAATTTCTCTGAACCCAGTCCCCTTAAATCTCAGAAACATGAAAAAGAGAGAGATTAGCAAATTGGCAACTTCTTGGCTCTTGGAGAAACAACATTTCCCAATATGCTTCGTCTTCTAAGTTGGAGGAAGAAAGGGAGAATGTTTGGTGCACCGTTCTTGGAAGCTTGCCAGTCCCTGCTTTGAGCAGGCTCCAGCTTGTGATTAAACACCTCTGCTTTCCTTTCTGGCTTCCAAGTGTTCACTGATCATTCTGCTTCAATCGGAGATATTTCAATGTGTACAAAAGCTTCTGGGAAGCCAAGGAAGCAGACACACTCTTACAATGTTGTATTTTGTGCTACAATGTCATTTAAATCCCATGGTATTTAAGTGAGCAGAAGCTTCGTGTTTTAATTCATAAAACAGTGAACTTTTCCCCTAAAAGTTCTGGCATCAGGCCCTTTCCAGGCTTCTCCATGTAAATGTTTCCAAAGTTCCTATGATACACAACTGAATGTGCATTCTTGCTGAGCAGAAAAGGTCTGGTATCAGAATGTTTAGAAAACTCTTGTAGTCCATACAACAAGAGGGGGAAGCCTTTTGCTCTCCAAAACTTCATTTGCAAAAACATGCTAGTGAACTGAAACCTGGTTTGGAGGACTAAGGACAACAGTGTGGTTCTCTTGATAGCCTCTGGTATATGAACCTGTCAGAAATTTTAGGCTTGTCAGCTTTGATCTGGGCCTAAAGGCCAGTATAAACAAGTGCACACCATTGTGATCATCCTGGCAGTTGTTTTTCACCTACAAGCCAACACAGATGAAAACAAGTTATCATGGAATAGAAAACTGCACTGATTTGTGTGGGGTGATGATTGTTACAAATCTGTCCCGTGTCACTTCAAAGGGTGCTGCAAGAAGGATCTTTAGCTTGTAGTTCTAAACTGGAGCTGCTGTCCTTTTCTCTAAATCAACATTTGGTTTGGGGTTATTGAATATTTCCAGGCTGCAGAGGTGGAGAAAGAAAAAAATCATGAAGTGTTCTGGCAGCGTCTATGGAGTACCACAATAATTGAATCAGAACTTGTTTGGCTTCCACAATTTAAAGTTTACCTGCTTATTACTATAGCTGAAATAGCAATGTATCCCAGATCCTTAGCAGTCTGTAGAAACTGCTAGAAGATGGAAGTGCACTGTGTTCTTCATTAAGAGCAGTAACAAAATACAAATCCAGTCGGGTGTTAACACTCTGGTGTAAACACAAAAATCAAAAAAAGGGTCTGGATACTCATTTTAGCTTGCAATAGGTTTAGTTTGGATATGAGTGTGCAGCCTACCAGGTAAATGGTGTGTAGAACACCGAGCCCTGTGGCTAAATTGAGATGCACTTGTTCAGGCTGTGAGGGGGAGAAGCAAAGTCTCAGTCCAGGAGAGATGCTGTCATTTTAAAAAGGAACTGGTGCACACCCTGTAATTGAAGCTGGGTGAATGTGAATTTTCAGTTCAAGCATTTACCCAATTACAGCAAAATAAAGAGACAGGCAAGAAAAACTTGAAGCCCAAACACACCTTTAAGAAAATTGCTAAGAAAAATCTTTCCTGAGTAGACCAGCTCTTAAATATTTATGAAACATCACATTGGTGAGTAAAGGACATTGAGGAAAATCTGTATTAAAATTTTCTTTTGCATTTTTAAAGTGAACTAACTTATATAACTTGAAGTTCTAAAATCCAGTGGGTGTACTGTATATGATTTTATAAAATTGTTTGCTTATTTATAATATAACAAGTGTGGACACTTTTCTGAATTACCTTACTCTTTCATGTGGACCCAGTTTTGTGGAATGATAAATCTGTGGCCACATTGGCACTTGCTGTCCTTGGCAAAGGGTACAAATACAAAAATTTTACATCTCGTGTTCAGTTATTCCTGTCTTCTGATAAAACCTCCTTCTGTTTTGCCTTGGTAAAAAGGGAGGGAACAATGCTAACCCCAAATATCTGGTCTGGGGTAAAAGCATGTTCTGTCATACTACCAGGAAAGGTTATAACACTGAAGTGAGATTTGACAACTACCAGCTTGCTGCCTCAGAAGCCAAGAATTATTTGTTAAGGGAATGCCCACATTTAGGAGGCTGCAAGAAGGTGATTGATCTTCCTTGTAGAAGGGCTCCTTTAGCAAGTTGGCTGTAAACTGTTCACAAAGGCCACAGGAACAACAGAAACTCAGATCCTGAATCAGATTCAAACTGCCAGTTCCTTTAAGCCTCAGCCTGGTACTTTTTTGTTTTATTCGGTTTGGGCTTTTGGGAGAGTTGGGTTTGTTTTTTGGGGTTTTTTTTGCAGTTTGTTTGCTGGTACAATGTTTCAATAGCCTACAGAACTGTTTTTGGAACTGGCCTGGAATAGACAATGTCACCTTTTTCCAAATTAGGATGTCTGGTCCTTTCAGCTCCAGTGTCACTTCTACTCATTTGGAGTAATTAAAATTCAGGAATACTGTAAGAACAGGTTTTTGGTAGCTCAGAGGATCACTGCATTCTTTGTGGTGACCTGTTTTGGTAGATCAAGATACAGCTTTTGCCACACACAGACAGAAGCTGGTAGTAATGTCTTCTGAGCTTATGGTCTCAGTAGGCTGTCTTGGCTAGCAAACCCCTTGTCTCTTTTACTTCACTGGTTATCTTTTTCAAGGAAAATTTCCATTTAGCAAAAATAACCTACTTTTTTCAGAGTGCCTCAAGGACACCCATTAATAAAATTCTGATGGAGCATGTGGCTAACTGCTTATGAGGTTTCCATCTCTGGATTCTTTGTTATCTAAAGCCCAGAGATCCTCCAAATAATAGCTTAGAGACTGAAAAAAAGAAAAAAAAAAAAGAGGTAATTCTTTATCAGCCTGTAATTATTTTCTGAAGATTTGGACTTCCCCCACTAAGAAGAGTGGAAATGAGTAGAAAAAGCTATTCAAATTGTTTTCAAACATGGTATGAGGTAGCATTCTGTCTGTGTTAGCAACATGATGGACATGATGACCTGTGGCCAGAAATACAGAAGTAGCAGATGACCATTTATGACTCAAAGGAGGATGTAATTGAAACAATATTGCCTCAATCTGGTTTTCTCTCCCTTGGCTTACTCATGATCACAGAAAATCTGATTGCTTGTGTTCTTGCATGGCAGAGCTCAGATGGTGTCTCACAGTCACTCCTAGTGCAGTGATCTGATGGATGTTGTTACATATTTCCCTGAATTTGCTTGTTAGCTGAGAACTCTGAGGAAGTTTAAGCAGGAGTTAGCCATCACAGCAATGACACTACTGGCCTGGCTGAGACACTTTAGACTTCTGATTTATTTTTTTTGTGCAGTATTTGGCACACCTTAAGGTGAAAGTAGTGCCTTGAAATGTCAGTCAAGTACTGCACTTGTATGTGTGCAGTGTCCCATCTCCTGATGTGAGTACTGCTTGCATGATTTATTTAAAAAATGTGCAGGAGTTCAAAACTTCCTCACCTACAGTAGAATATACTTTACCTGAAGGCACTTGGTAGCACTGACTGAAAACTTCAGCTTATGTGTATGTAAAACAAGTGTATTTAGAAAAATAGTTCTGAAGTTATGAGCAACTTCTGAAATGCTGAGCTGTTCAAGGCCCTTTCTCAGAGATTTGACTATTGGTTGTTTCAGTTCATTGCTTCCCAGTGTCTTCCCAATATTGTTATTCTGTCAGTGACAGTAGGTAACAGGGTTTTTTCTTTAAAAGTTAAGCAGGGTTAAACCCCTACTTCTTGTCTCCTGCCCCACTTCCCAAACATACTCAAGTAATTTTATTGGAAGCCTTACTTGCATTAATTGGCAAGTGCTTTGTTTTGCCACTCTCAGTTGTGAGATTGTTGGCCAGGAAGGAAAAGATGACAGATATTTAGGATACAGATAGCACTGAGTTCTAGGCTCAGTGCCAAACTCTGTAAACTCTTCAGTGGAAGGTAGGATAGCAGTCTACAAAGCAGACCCGTTTCTGAAAAAATGCCAAGACGTCCTGTTGCAAGTGTTAATTCCCCCAAAGATATTTGGAGAGGCCAAGGAGCGTTTGCTTACAGGAGGAGGCAGCAGGACCTGTTGCTGCTGTATGCTGCTGCCTGCTTTATTTCTGAAGTTTCTCCCTATGGACATTTCCTTTGTGGGCATGGTGGTGAAACCATGAGTCACTGAATGGCTGCAGGACTCCACTCCTCTTCTAGAACTTAAAAAAAGAAACCAACTCTTAAAAACCTTGTGTATTTTAACATAAAGTTTTCTTTGACAGAGGTGGCAAATGTTTTCGTTGGCCTTTTGCCTTATATCCATTAGTTTGAATCGTTAGACTTAACAGTGACTGAACTTGACTAGAGTAAGAGATAATTGCCAGTTTTTTTGCACTTTAATAGAATTAATGGATAACCAAAGAAGTGACCTTCTGCCTTTTTACAGACAAAAAACCCAAGTGTTTAGATGTTTTGTCTTTTAAATATTCAGTTAATTGTACCATAAATTAAAGACTTTATCTACATTGATGCCTGGCAGTATTTGCATTTCTTCAGGAAACTTGTCTGTGTAGTGTGAACGCTTATCTTTTAACTCAAATGTATTGCATTGCCTAGCTGCAGCACTGTAAATAACATTTGAAATGTTGTGCTATTCAAAGTTATTTCTTAAAGGTTGAGACTAAAAGGTGATATATTTACTTTTAGTATCAATAATACATTATTATTAATCAGTTAGGTTGAACGACCGGATGTAATTTTCACTTTCTTCAATGAACAATAATCCCATCCATACCTATTTTGTTTTGTGACATTTTCTCACTGCAGCATTGATATGAGATGTTAAACATTTTTAGTTCTCAATGGGTTACCATTAAAACAAGTGTATTGCATTTACTTGCAGTTGAGGAAACTGCAGAGTATCTTGCTATCTGCAGTGCATGTTGGACAACATGAATTTCTCAGATCAGGATTTATTGTTACTAGTTTGGCATGGTATGGTAGAGTTTTTTGTTTTGTTTTAACTCAGAACACTTCACAGCCACATAATGAGGTAGTTTGTGCAACAGAGAGTTGTTGCAATTGATCATAGGGGAGTAGAGACCGTTCATTATAAATTGTTTTTATTCAGGCCTTTAGATAGTTTTTTTATGTATGTTTTATTATAGTTGAAAAGGACTTACCACACCCACTATACAGTGTTTGAAACCATTTGTACACCTAAATCCTCTTTTTCCTTGACTTTGTTTCTCAGACCACCAATTCTCCCTAGTCCTTCTCCTTCAAAATCCATTCCAATCCCACAGCCCCTCCGACCAGCAGATGAAGACCATCGCAATCAGTTTGGGCAACGCGACCGATCCTCTTCAGCTCCCAACGTGCACATCAATACAATCGAGCCAGTCAATATTGATGTAAGTCTTCAGAACAGTTACATTGCATGTCTTCCTTAGGAATTCAGTGCATTTAGGTCATTGTGTACACAGTGTGCTGTTTCTAAGCTGATCCTCAGTGGGCTGTCAGAATCTTCCAAGATCATTCATTTTTAATTTTTGTCGTAGATTCTTTTTTGCTGTTGAGAGCTGTAAGAGCACAAATAACCCATTCTCCAAGAGCAGAACTGCCTTTGGACACTCCTGTCCTTTTCAAAGAAGCATTCTGCCCCAAACCAGTGCTTTTCTTTTTTTCCTGTCATCAGTCCCAGGGCTCATGCTGCTAGCTGCAGCCAGTAACCACTCTTGCAAACTATTCTGTGTGTTAAACACATTTTTGTGCAAGATAGGGATTTTTAGTATTTGTATTCCAAGTAATATTTCTGGCATTGAAGACAAATCATTAAATTCAGCTGAGTTCAGATATATTGATAGTCCCTTAGGGTTTTAGGAGACCAGTGTATAATGTTCAGTTGTTCTGAGCATTCTTTTGGAGTGTTCAGTAACTGCAACACTTAAGTTGTTTTTCACATTTTTGAAATCTGTGGATGGTGAAATGTAAATAATAATAATAATGGTTGATATTAGTATAAGGGTAGTTAGGATCTATCAAGATGTTGGTCACAACAACCTCTTTCTAGTTTTGCTGACATACACAGCTCGTATTTTACCCTTAAGCCTGCTCTCTAGAAGTTAGTCACTTGTCAGGTGAGCAGTCTTGAAGTCTGCCTGGACACTGAGGCAGAAAATCTGTTTTGCATGTGAGCTGAGGGAAAGGTGAAGTGTTAATTCTGAGAGTGTGGCTGTGTAGGCATTTGCATATGGTGCATGGCAGTGTGCAGCTGAGGCATAGCCAGTGCTTTTGGCAGAAGTGTGGGTGTATAAGGGAGCAAATACAATTGTGGAACCAAAAAAAAAAAAAAGCTTTATGATGAAAATGGACATACAGAAGAAACTGCTAGAATTTTCTGCTTTTCCTCTGTTTAGAAAATCCTTAGTGTAGTTTGCTTTTAGCCTGGACATGTTGCAAAAGATACTGTCAATTTGCAGAGGACTGGAAGTGAAGGGAACCTTTTGCAGTTAGTCATTTCTGAGAAGAGCAGTGTTCCTGGCTATGCAAATCAGTTGTCTTGTTACAAGAAAAAACGAAGCAGGACTCATTGAACTGATGCACCTCAGTACAGGAAATTGATGTTCCAGCATCTCATGACAGTTCAAATCATTTGTGCCACTAACACTGTAACTTGAATATTTGACTCAATATTTCTTCATGCTTTTTGGCCAACTGCATTTTTAAATCAATATCTTCATGTCAGCATCTCTTTTGGGTGGTGTACATTTCACCTTAGTACTGAGAAATGCTGTTTCAAAGCAACTAATTTTGAGAAGTTTAGTAGTTCTTTGGAGTTGCTGCTATTAGTAAATCAGAATAGGGAATCACTTTTATTTCATGAACAAAGTATGATATGAATTCTTAGATTGATCAGTCTCAGTTGATTGTGGACTGTAAATATTAATACCTAAATTAAACACGGGTTTTTTAAATTTTTTATAGGACTTGATTAGAGACCAGAGTTTACGAGGAGAGGGAGGTAAGTAGTGTTTAAACTAACTGTTGTGTTACATGTAATTAATTACACAACTGCTTTGTCCCTTCCCGTTATCCTACTTCCTTCTGCAAAACACAGGCACAGTGGAAAAGATGACTAGAACAAAAAGTGAATTTACATTTGCTTGTCCATGAACTTAATATTTGTCTCACAAAGATTTGAGTCATTTGCTGGTCATTCTGGGAGTGGGGGAGACGGAAGGAGAAAAAGTTTTGAAGTAGTATCTAGTTTTTTTAGTTTTTAAATTATTTTGCACTTCAACTTTTTTGCTGTCTCTCTCTCTCACACACACACACACTGACATTCACCCACATGGCTGCACACAGATACACTACAACTCCCCAAAGATTTTTATGCCTGTTGTTACCTTTTCACCCATGGAAACAACAGGGCTTTTCAATGCAAGCCATCAACGTGGTAGATGGGCCTTCCATAGAAACTGCTGCATCCTAAAGCAGCATGAAATACTCCGGTTCTTCTCCCCCTCTGCCCCTGCTGAAGTTGCTGCTTTGCTGTACTGCATGCCTGTGCTACTCTTGGAAGCAGGTTATTAGGATATTACACTAAAGCCAGGTCTTTTTATGTTTCCTTCAGTAACTCGCAGCCGTAATTCACAGTTAAGTCAGAACTAGTGCTAGAAGTTTATTTTTCTTCATGTGTTGTGCATGGGCCTCTTAAGTCACTTCTCCCACTGGTTGTCCTGAGAAGGCTTAATCTTAGGTGCTGTATTTATTCCTATGAATATAAAAATAAACCAGAATATTGCAAATAGATAAATAATAATTAGGGCAGGCATATGACAGTTTTTCCAACTCCAAATCAGTAACACAGTTGTCTTCTGCTAATTGTAACTTGCTTCAGCCATAATTAAGGTCTGAATTACCATAGTGCACTCTCTCTTGATCTCTAAGGTTTTGTACTGTGGACTGTCACTGACTTGTTTGTCCCATGCAATCCTGGTATTTGGTAGGATGCTGCCTACCCACTGCATTGTATTTGATGGAGCTGCCTTTAATTATGCCAGCAATAGAACACTTTTAAAAAAGAAATTTCCTTTAATCCTGCAAGCTTACTAATTGAAAGTTGCCAGTTTTAGCCATTTTTGTATGTGTTGGTGGGTGTGGCTCTCCACAGTTTTGCCCATTTTGTCCAACATTTAAATGTTGTGCAATCATGTTGGTTTTAACTTTTGATCATAAACTGTCTGCTTGGCATCTGAAAACAACTGGCTATTTCTAGTCCTGAAACGGTGTTCTTGGGAATTGACTTTTTTTTTTTTTTTTTTCCTTTCAAAGTACAGAAGCAATCTATGATTAGGAGTCAAAGCATCCTAGTTATTTCCCATGACTTCTTTCATTTCTTCTATGTGTCTGTCTTTCTGTCTCTGCCTGCCCGTCTCTTTCTCTCTAACAGCCCCTTTGAACCAGCTGATGCGCTGTCTTCGGAAATACCAATCCCGGACTCCCAGTCCCCTCCTTCATTCTGTCCCCAGTGAAATAGTGTTTGATTTTGAGCCTGGCCCAGTGTTCAGAGGTAGTTGGGCTCTTCTTTCTTGTTTTCACCCAAACAAAATAAGTAAAACCACAGATGCTGTTTGTGCCTCACCCTCACACCGTGTGTATGTAAGTGTGTGAGTTTATCAAAACACCTCTGTTTTTTGCTTGGCCTGGCTGGAATGCTTTGAATGTGCTTTTCACACATACTCACTTTCACCTTTACACGCTTGAAAATGATTATTATTAAAGTCTGACTTAAATCTTCAAAAGCAAGGAATTTCATAGTTGAGGTTTTTCTGTGGACCTTGACATAATTTTTCTAAAGGTCGTTAGATTGCATTGCAGTGATTTAAAAAATAAAATTATGTCCTTAACTTAGAATTTCCTTGACTGTTCAGTTTAAGTCAGTTCAGTGCTATAACAGTCTTCCATATTTAATATTCTTTGTTTTGAAAAGCAATGTAGGAAATCAAATGTGAATTACAAACATTTCCATTGATATCTTGTTAGGTCTCAAGCTTTTCAAGTAACGTGTCATGTCAGCTTTCAACAAATACTTCATTTTGACAATGTGCTATTGATACCACGTCAGGGCTCTAGATGCTTTTAGTAGATTTCATTTAGTTAGCAAATTTCACTGAAACAGTAGTTGTGTCCTGTACTATGTAAAATAAGACGCTTAGATTTTCATGTCATGATTTTCATGTCATTGACCCTGCAGGTAATTCAGGCCTTAAGGTGTCAATGGATCTGTTGTATTGCACAAAATCCCAGAAAAACTCTGTGGGATTTCATATGCTGGAGAAACCAACTGTTGAGTAATAGCATGAAATGTTACTACTTGTGTCTATACGTGTACGTGTAGAAATGGTTAGCTCAGTGCATGTAGTGTGGTTTTCAAATGCTACCATCTTGGCTGTTTCAAAGACTTTTGTTTCAGAATATATCAAGAGCAGTTCACCTTTTGAACTTGTAAAGATCTTCCAGAAAGCTTTGTAAGAAGACAGGTGTTCCCAACAAGCAAACTGGCTACAGAATGAAATGCGTTATGTGCAGCTTCAGAGCCCAAGCTGTTGACTTAAGTCCAACGTTATCTGAAGTATTCTATTCTAATAACTTGGAAAACAGGCCATCTGGTGTTATTATGAACAGATTAACTACAGTGTTCTGCCATGTGCTGTAAGCATTTGTGGTGAAGGGTGAATATTGTGCCAGTGTTTCTATATTGCACTGTTAAAATTTAAGTAGGAGACTTTAGTTACCTCAAAGAAAATGCATTCCAGATCTTTACTATTGAACAGAAAATCTGTGGCCCAGTAAACTTTTGGCAAATTGTTCACGTTCTGGGAACATCATCCATTGAATTCCATGTATATGGGATTTCAGATGAATCATCTAATCAATATATGACAGTATAGTGACCGTAACATGAACACAAGTTCATCCTTCAGGTCACTGACTTCCAGCTGCTTATAAATATAGTTAGGATGTCCAATATACATCATTATTGTTGCTTTAGTTTGTGGGACAGAGTTTACAATGCTGTGTCCCATTTTTGATGTGTTGGTATGTTATTTTGTGCTCCAGTTCTAAGTGTATAGATTTTAGCTCAGAGAGTCCAGTGGTGGACGTGTGTAGTCTGATAAATTAGCACACACTGAGTGACTGAACTTGAGCAACAGTTTTAAAAGTCACAAGGTCAGTTTTTTAACTCAAGTTGGCGTTCGAAGACACTTCTTGCTTAAGAAGGGAGCTTCTGAAAGAATATGAGTATTGTCTTCCATCACTTCCCAGAGCACTGATGTGAGAGGAAGCAGTGGAATGTTAGAGGTCTTGTACAATGACATACATTGTTTAGCATAGCAGCATGAATTTAATTAACAGTTGACCCTGTTTTATGTCCTTTACATTGGAAGGGTCAGCATAACCTTGTTACGAATAATTGTGGTGTATTTTAAAAACCAGTGTCTAGTTGAAGTGCTCTATTTGTAAAGGGCCACTGGGGCTCTGAAACAGCTCTTAGTGACATTTTCCTGCATAGATTTGTTTAGATAACATACAGGCTACAGACATACTGTTCTTTTTGTGTTTCCTAGAATATGCTTCAAATAACTAACTAAAGTACTTGTTCTTTTTTAATCCTTTCTAAAGTCTAATACTTACTTTAAATTATAGTTCTCTGCTAACAGATAGCTTTAAAACAGCCAAATGATTTTCAGGTGGCACTTGGAGACTCAACCAGAAAACATTTCAATTATTTGCATTTAGTCTATTTTGGTTCAAAAGTACAGTATTTCAGCTGCTTGTTGGGTTCCTAAAAGCTTAGCTACAAGAAATGCCAGAGGTAGATGCTGCTAACTAAAATGCTACTATTCTTCTCAAAGAAACTGATGGAATAAAAAAAATACATTTTTAAATATTTTTTTCTTCTTTAAAGAGACATTGTTCTTCCTTTAATCATGAACAATAGACTGGGGACTGTCTATACAGGGATCTTTGCTATAGTCTTGTCTCTTTCTGAAATCTGAGACTTGAGCACTAATCTAATATTAGGACAATATTCCTGTATATGTTTGTTCTCTCTTAACATTCACATTGATGTTTAGAGATACTGCATCTTAAACACAATTCTTGCACCTAGTATCAATGCATTCTTGTAAACTGGCTTCTTATAGATAAAACTATCCTGTTTCTGAAATCAGGCTCAACTGCAGGCTTGTCTGCAACACCTCCTGCCTCTTTGCCCGGGTCGCTAACCAA
Organism: Climacteris rufus; assembly: GCA_013398175.1. NCBI lineage: Eukaryota > Metazoa > Chordata > Aves > Passeriformes > Climacteridae > Climacteris > Climacteris rufus. Next base: position 212,591 of record VZRZ01008721.1, on the reverse strand, counting down.
TGTGAAAGCGTTACAGAAATCACCGGGACCCCAACGGGAAAGGAAATCATCCTCATCCTCAGAAGATAGAAATAGAATGGTAAGGGAAAGATGAGCTCTTTTCTTTTGCAGAAATATTACACAGCTGTGTTCCTCTCGCTTGTCTTTCATCCAAGCCTTCTGAATTATTTTGAAGATGAGTATGGCAGTGGTCAAGGACTTTTTAACCAATAAATAATAGAGTGGAATAACCACTTTAAAACCACTTTAAACCAGTAAATAATTATGGGACTGATACAAAAATAATTTAAATAATAGACTAAACTCACTTTTACTCCATTGCATCCAAATATTTGGTGTGCTTCATATTGTAATGCCAGTTTCCCTTCATGTAATGGCTTACCTTTTCCCACCATGATTCATAAGCTTTGAAAGTAACAAATGTAAATAACAAATTTTTATGTAACAATACATTTAAACGTCCACTTTTTAAAAAAATTCACAGTTTAGCATTATAATTAAGAGTTGAAAATTAAATATTACTTTCTTTTTGGTAAGTGTTCCTTAATATTTTCTGGTTTTAACACTGCCAGAAAGCTCTTGCAAATATTTCAGGCCAGGTGACAATTTGGTATACCTGTGTCCTCAGGTTTTTTGTATGACTAACTTTAAAAGTCAAAAACAATACCTGAAAAAGGAAATTCTTTAGAGCATTAGTAACAGGATATGCTGATATGAAATTTTTAACAGAGTAGCTGTTTTCACAGACATTAATATACTTGCTTTCTTCCTTTCTATTTTTTTTTGCACATTTATAAAGAAAACTCTTGGTCGACGGGATTCAAGCGATGACTGGGAGATACCAGATGGACAGATCACAGTTGGACAGAGGATAGGATCTGGCTCATTTGGAACAGTGTACAAAGGAAAGTGGCATGGTACGTGGCCATCGTGGCAAACAGCTCTTCTTGAGGAGGTCCCAGTGCCTGGCAGGGCACAGCAGCTCCAGAGAAACACACCTGGGGCTTCTGGTGGGCACCAGGCTGAACGGGAGCCAGCAGTGTGCCCTGGCCACAGAGAAGCTGCTGCTGGCCTGGGCTGCAGCAGGCAAAGCACTGGCAGCAGGTTAAGGGAGGCAATCCTTCTCCTCAGCACTGGTGAGGCTGCACCTGCAGTGCTGGAGCCAGTACTGGGCTCCTCAGTCCCAGAGAGACATGGGCATAACAGAGAGAGTGCAGTGAAGGGCTGTAAATATGATTTTTAAATTCATAAGTAGTGTAAAAACTTCATGTTGCTTAGAAGCTCAAAGAACTCTTGCATGTTCTTCTGAATAAAGAAATTAATAGGGTAAAGATGAAACATAGTTATTAGGCTGAATATCTTGATGAATGTCTTGATGAATGAGGATTTAAAATGTGTATTTTAATAGCTTTGGCTTGGCTGTGATTTCTCAGAGTAAAAGAAAGAACAGTATTTTTACATTTTACTGAATATTTACTTATTTTTTAAGGGTGGTGATTTATTTCTTGTAAGCTAAAAAACGGGGTATCCCAACATTTCTGATGCTCTGTATAGCTTTTTCTCAAGAGAGGAATATGTATCAGTGGCACTTACTAAAAATTGCTGTTTTAAAGGTGATGTGGCAGTGAAAATGTTGAATGTTACAGCACCCACACCTCAACAGTTACAGGCTTTCAAAAATGAAGTAGGAGTGCTCAGGTAAGAATATTTTTAATGTCATAAAAGAATATGTGTAGATTTGTGCTTCATTAATTACTGAATTTTAGATTTCCATTAGAACACATTGGTCTTACTCCTACGTGATGATGCTTCAGACAGAAAAAATAACTTGCCATTTAAAAATATTTCTTTGTATCCACTGCTGGTCCTTCTCTGTATGTGTTTGTCTGCACACCTCTGTTATCAATGTGTGCATGTCCAAACACTCAGGAGCAGTTTTTGCTATTGTACTACCCCCAGAGCACAGTCAAGCCTAAATATGAACTGTAGGCCTTTCTTTCCTCTCATTCACATTTTGAAATTGAAGGAGAGCATGACTAATGTTGGTTTTCAGCTATAGTACTGCCCATATTATTTGTTGTTTAACAGTTTCTTTTCAATAGCATCAATTTCTCTTTGAGATTTCTTTTAAATGTGTCTCTCGAAGTCACTTCTTGATTTTCTTTTCTCATGTCTACTGCTTGTTCTGTCTCAGAGGGTGTATTTGATTTGGGTTCAGCTTTTAAAAGAAGATCTATCAGCATATGATAGAACATTTATCAGGAAAGACCATTACATCCAAGTGCAATCTTGAGCAGTGATGAGCAGAATTCTGTTTTAAGAAACAAAGTAGCAAGAAGGTTTTTGCCTTTGGAAACCTGCGGTGTTGAGCTGGGCACTTCTGCTGCAGAAATATCCCCAATAAACTCCATGGTCAAAGGGGATAGTCAGCTTTTTTCCCCAGGAAAATGTTAGTTCCAGAAGCTCTAAGCTCTTGGTTGTGGAAGTAGAGGCTTTCTGGGGTATGCTACTTTGGATATTGCTTCGTATTTTGAACATAATTTTGACATAACTTTAATGAAATTAAAAAGTTTTCTGCCAGTAGTCCCTTAGCTGGAGTGCAGCCTCTTGGTTTGTTGAGTGTTTCAGCACTCACATAGTCAGTTGTTCTGTCCTTTGCCCCAAAGAAGGCAGATTCACCTATAGTTGGGCCTTCTCCACTATGATTCATCATTACTTAGCTTTGTGGCAGGATTTGTAAGAGATTTTTGGTTTCCTCAGCATTTACTCTCAGCATCACTTGACAAATCCTTGAACCTGAAAAATGCAGTCATGTAGCATAGAACTGTCCTAGTCCACATTGCTGTGGAGACAAAGGTTCACACTCTGAGATCCTGGGTTAATTTTTTAATATAAAAAACCATAAAAGAGCTCTGCCATTTTTCACTTACCCCAGAGTAGTTATTCCATGTTAGTATGATAAAGGCTGACTTTGGGAATAATTTGTTAAATGAATCTAGCGAGAGGTTGTCATGTTATCCAAACAAAAGTTGAGATTGACCCAGCAACTTCTGTTAGGAAATGTATATGAAGACTGTGATAGATTTGCCTGGGTTTTCCTGGTTTCCTGATCTACCTGATTTCCTCCTGATTCTTATTTTTTTGTAAACAGGAAAACACGACATGTGAATATCCTGCTTTTCATGGGTTATTCAACAAAACCCCAGCTGGCTATTGTTACACAGTGGTGTGAAGGGTCCAGCTTGTATCACCATCTACACATCATTGAGACCAAATTTGAAATGATCAAGCTCATTGATATTGCACGACAGACTGCACAAGGCATGGAGTAAGTGTTGAATTACTTCTCTGCAAATGAGCACTGGGGCAATGTTTGCTTATTCCCTTCACACTCTGGCTGACATTGGCAAATAAGGCCAGCTCTCTGCTCACCTTGCCAAGCCCAGGGTCCTGTCTCAATCATCAAAGCATCAGAGCTCTCTAAATAATAGACTTCAACATCTATTCACCTATTGCTAGGTGAGCCTATCTATTGCTTCAACAAGAGAGCATACCTGTTTTGTTTGAAGGACTGTAAATAATCCTTACTCCCACAGAGGGCCATTGAGTTAGAATTGACAAAACTAGCCAAATATTGTGTGTCAAAATCAGAATGCTGCTGTAAGGTCAGAGAAATGGTACTGCAGCTGAAAAACCACTATGATGATTGCAGGTCATTGTGCCATTTTCCTACCAAGTATCCCATTACATTTTCTGTCAAGAGGTGTGGAGGTGTTTGAAGCAAGCAGCCTCAGCCTTCTGTTAGCCTGTGCATCTCCCCAGGCCCCATCTGTAGGTAGTGGAGATGCAGAAGCTGTTGTAGGAACACGATTCTAAGCAGAGACATAAACTGGGGCTTTTCCAGCAGTTTTGTGCCAATCTCATGGACTAAACAAAGAGCCATGGGAGACTAGTTGCCTAATTCAGGCTGTATCTATGCTGAGGGGCAAGTACTCTCCTGTGTTCCCTACCATCTGTTTATCCAGGCTGCAGTTAGGGGATCCTTTTTCCACTCCACTACTAAAAAGCTGTCAGTGCACCTGAGTGTACATCAAGACTGGGAAGCACATTTAGCTCCTGCAATTTAAGAGACACCTTTCCTAAAGCTGTGACTAGCTCAGAGTGTCTTGACAGTCACTGTTAAGACTGGGAGGCAGAATTTTCATCCTGGAATTTTATGTAAAAGAATACTGAAGTTCTTGTCTTTTTATTGTGAGCATTGAGTTAGAATTTAAAAGCAGAAGCTGGAGCATAATTGTTATTTCATTCATCAGTAGCATCAGATTTGAGCTGGAAATCTAAGCTTTATCTAATTTTTTTTCTTCTGAATGTTGCAAAAACTATCATGGGTAACTGAAGTGTTACTATCTTAATAAATATGTACAATTTGAATATCTACAGAACTGGTGTTTCAGTAATAGAGTACATTTTGAGTTGATGATTAGTGAAATATTATTTAATCCACCTAATGTATATTCCTTTTCAGTTATTTGCATGCCAAGTCAATCATCCACAGAGACCTCAAGAGTAATAGTATCCTTTCCCAGAGATGTAATTCTGGAAAGTGAAAGCATTCCCAGTTTCTTTTTTTTTTCCTGCCAGAAATTAACTTACTGATGTGAAAAGCTGTTCATGTGTGAATATTTGCCAAGTGGAAATTTCATTGAGAAGAGGTAATATCACTAGTAGCAAGTGAGGGATGCTTACTGTATCTTTTGATTTGATTGCAATAACACAGAGAGTTTTAGTGTGGTATCACAAAGATTTTTTGCATTCTTTGGTTTCTTCATGTAATGAAAGATTACGTGAGTTGGCTCATGGAATGTTTTCAGCTTTTCTCATACTTGGCACTTGGAGAAAGCCACCTGGCCATGGTCTGTTCAGCACTGGCTCAGTCATTACTTATGTAACCCTTAACTATCATAATTCACCATGCTGCCTGCTTAGCACCTGTGTGACATGAAAACCTTCTTCAGTGATGGGGAATGGTTAAAACTCTGGTGTTAATGTTGCAAATTTGTAGCTGTTTATTGTTCTTTTAGGCCAGGGCCAGCACTGTTTGTCTGTTTTCCCTTAACATTTTCCCCTTAGATATTTTTCTTCATGAAGACCTCACAGTAAAGATAGGTGATTTTGGTCTAGCTACAGTGAAATCACGATGGAGTGGATCCCAACAGTTTGAACAGTTGTCTGGTTCTATTCTATGGATGGTAAGCAAGGGGGAAGTGGTGAGGTTGTTTCAACAAATTTATTTCCCTTTGGCCAAAGTTTCTACTCCTGTCCCTCTGGCACACTGACATATACAAGCTGTCTTAAGCTGGAAAAAACAAGTAGTAATACTAAGTACAAAATTAATGTTTTTCAGTTCTTCTTTAAGAATGTGTGTTCCAGTGGTCAGCAGAAAAACATTAGTGTCTTCATCCTTCATTCTGAGCTTTAAATTGAAATTTAAAATGGTGCCTAAGGAAAAAGGGTAGGATTAATCCAGGGTGGAGAAAAAAGTGAGAAATGCCATGCAAAACATCCTGCAAAGGAGTAGAGAAACTAGCTCAGCCAACAGTAAGATGCTCTTAAATTTTAAGGATTCAAGCATACTTGCTTCATGCCACAACCACTTGTGCAATTCCACGTTCTCCTTTTCTCCCTGGGAAGACTTAAAGCTCTGTTAACTGGCATCATTTTCAGTATCATTAGAATTGTTGTTTCCAAATACCTTCTCAGTCTGGACGAGGTCATTTTATTCTGTCATAGAATAGAAAGGCTTCACCAAGCTAAAATGAAGCAATGGATTTTGAGACTCATGTCAAAACCCACTCTGTATTAGAACCCAGTAACATGTAAAGGCAAGAATGGGCCTTACCCCTGTACTCTGAACAAGTCCATGTCTTGTTCCTGGTATGTGAGGTACAGCACAATGTAGAGAAACATGAACTAATTCTTCCCTTTTCTGGTACAGGCACCAGAAGTTATTAGGATGCAAGATAAAAACCCCTACAGCTTTCAGTCGGATGTGTATGCGTTTGGGATCGTTCTCTATGAACTGATGACTGGACAGTTACCCTACTCCAACATCAACAACAGGGACCAGGTGAGGGAAGGCACTGACCCCAGTCAGGTGTGGCCTGGGACAGGGATGGATTCAGCCTTGGGGAGTGCCTTTTCTGATGTTTTGTGTGTTTGATGTTTCTGATTCTGATGCTGAGATGACATTTCTGCATTTTCTAGAGCCGTCTCAGCCACATAGCAACAATTTACTTACTTCTGGAGGTATTTTTTGTGTTCTTTTTACTTTAAGTATAGACTTTCAGCTTCTAAACTGGTTGCCAGGATACTTATTAGGGAGAGAGCAGGTTACTTAATAGTAATCTAGTTTAGAATAGTTCTGCAAAGGTGAAATGATCTTCCATCTTTGTGTTCAGTTATTCCTCTTGTTCCCCCCACCCCTCCACTTGCACTGAATAATGGTGCAGCTACAGGACTGACAAAACAGAATAGCACTCATCTCACTGAACGTCTTCTATTCATCTGCATCTTGAGAAAAGGTGCACCATCTAAATGAATTGCAGGATATCAGCATTTCTCAAATCCTGCTTGATGGAGTATATGACTTTGCAAAGTGTGTGAATCCTGTAAGAAGATTACTTAATTGTGAACAAATATTCCTTAAGTCTTAATGATCCCATGTGCCATAATTTATCTCCACAGGATAGGCACATTTGGGAAGGCATACCTGATTCATTATTTCTGTGTAATCTGAAAATAGTATCCATGCATCAAGATCTTTGGTGTAAACTCTTCTGTGTCTGTGCAGTGATGTATTCATGTTACTTCTGTGTCCCCATCCCTTGTTTTTTTCACTGTCAGTACTTGAGAATTGAAACCATAGCAACGTTCATCTGTGAATGCCATTTTATAAGGCTGCTTCCATATCTGCTAGAACACTTCATCCCAATTCATCAAATTTGGAGTGACTCCTTTTTAATTTTTTGTCTTTTTTAGAATTTTGCTTTTGCCTTTTGAAAGAAGGGAAATGTCTGGATTCCTGGCCAGATGGATCCAGCCTTCTAAAAACAGTACCTGGCATTTGTTTTGCTTTTACCTTTTGAGATCTGTAAGGTGGAAGCCAACATATGAGATGTGATCAAATATCTTGAGTTTTGTCACTCCTTGTCTATTATCTAAGAATTGTAAATATTCCTCACTGTCTGGTGCATCTATGTCAGTTACTATGACACAACTAAGATTCTTAGGAGCAAAGTGTCATTCTTGTTCCACCTCAGTGTTTCTCTCCCCTTAACAGATTTTTCCAGGCTGTTTTTGTAGTGATATTCTCTTTTCTCTAAAGCTTAATCCCTATATTATTTGTAAAGAAAGTATTTGAAATATAAATAGTAAGGAATTTTGCATAATTTCAACTTGTGCAATTATTTAGAAAATACAAACTTCTAGATAATGCTGGGGCTCATTGCAGCAGAGATAAGGGATGCAGTAAACAAGTCTCTACTATGAAATCCTGCTCTGGCACATGGGGATTTCTAAAGAAACCATATGGTAGTTTTCTGCTCCTCCTTGGTGCCAACACAGATGTGACTGAAGCAGAAAGTTAAAAAAGGACTAGGACTGTGTTAGTATAAATAACATGTACAGCATGCTGGAGATGTGAGGGTTTTGTTGGGTTTTTTCCCCCAGCGTGAAGATATGAAATAGTTACACTTCATTATACAGAAGGTGTGATACACCTGCTGGGTGTGAGTATTCAGAAAAGGCAGTGATTACTGCTGCAGCATGAAGGGATCTTCCATAGCTGGTTTGGAAGGGCTTTTAGTGCCAGTGCAACTGCAGTACTCAAACCACGTTGCATTTGATCCTGGCTTGACATGATGATGTTTGATGGTTTTTTATATATACAAGAGGCAATAAACCATATTTATGGTTTGTTTTCCTGCTTCCAATCAGTTTGCTTTGTTTTATGCTTGTTTTATTCTTATGTGAAACATAAGCCTTCCATGTTCAAAGAATTACTGTAAAAATACAAAGCCTGTCTGTCTCCTCCAGAGGAGAGGCAGTTTCTGTTTTTCTTTTGTGGTTTTTTTTTTGAGGGGGGGAGGGAAGGTGGTCAGATGTCAAGAATAAGCTTTTGTGTTGGAAAAGTATATGATGGAATTTATTCTCAAAAGGTAAAGGGTTTTAACATCCAAAGAATACGTGTTTCTTAAAATACCTTTCAGCGTGAACTGGTTGTTGATTTATAATATAAAACAGAATATTTCTTTCTACAGAATATTTATTTTTAGACATTCTGTTCCTGCCACAGAGTTGCTTATTCTTGTTTTTGTCACAGTTTTTCACACTGAAGAGCCGTTCCTTAGATGGCTATTGCTATAAATGGTAACCATTTACTAGTGTTCAAGTTTCACACAAATCTCTCTGAGGAGGAGGAAAGATCTAATTTTTTTTTTTGTACTGAATAGGTTAGCAAGCATTACTCTAAGAAATTTGGCAATTTCAGTACCGAACAATGTTTTCTGGGAGCAGAAAGCTTGCTGCTGGAACTAAAACAGTCTAGCAAAATGTTCACCTTTTGTTACTGTTTATTTTATGGACTCAACTTCTTCCCCTTTCATCTTTTTTCCCCTTAAATAAAGATAATTTTTATGGTGGGACGAGGATACCTATCTCCAGACCTCAGCAAAGTACGGAGCAACTGTCCAAAAGCTATGAAGAGACTAATGGCAGAATGCTTAAAAAAGAAAAGAGATGAGAGACCCCTTTTTCCACAGGTGAGAAATGCTCCCCTTTAGCTCTCAGTAGACTTTGCAATTCCAAGTTGTGAACTCAGTGGCCAGTTCCAAGTCTTTTTGATTAGTGCTGTAGCAGGATTTCATAAGAGCACTGGTTCAGTACCTGGTTAGTTCTGTTTGATTAGAAATGCTTGTTTTAATTTCAAAACACAGTTATTAAAATGACCTGTGTATTTGGAAAAATATTTACATGTTGGAGGAAGTTTCAGCTGGGAGATAATGAAATTAACACTTACAGTTAGACACACAAATTAGAACTTGGTTTGTGTGCTCAGAAATGTTTATGCTGCCCTCCTTGCTCTCCCCAAGCTTTATGAAGGGAAGCTGACAGTTTTGCCACATAAATTGATTTTTATCATGCCTGCTGAGGAAGGTTGGGGTTCCAGAAGCTTGGAGGGGGGAGGAGGGTGAAAATCTGATTTTTTTTCTTTTCTGTTTTGAATGTAGCCAAATCATATTCAAAAAATACGGAGCTCCCCCTGCTGACTTCTTGGTAAATGGTATTAAGCAAAGTGCTACCAAAAAGCTGGGTTTGTTTGCAGCAGTGGCAGGTACAGGTAGTGGTGCACACACAGGGAGCCCAATGAAAAGCAACTGTTTCCAGTTTGCCTTTATAAAGGGGGAAATTCCCAAACTGTTCTTTTCAGCTTCTTTGGGTTATAAACATCAAGAGTGCAACGCAGTCATCTGTATTTTAAAAATTCTTTTTTTTAAGTTGTGTTTAAATATTTTTCTGTAGTTATTTGATGTTGTGGCTTTGGTTTTAAGAGAGAGAGTTCCAGCTTTGGAACAGCGGGTTTGATCACTTATTTTCTGTGTTTTAGATTCTTGCCTCCATTGAGCTTCTGGCCCGGTCATTGCCAAAAATTCACCGCAGTGCATCTGAGCCCTCCTTAAACCGGGCTGGCTTCCAGACAGAGGATTTTAGTCTATATGCTTGTGCTTCTCCAAAAACACCCATCCAAGCAGGGGGATACGGTGGGTTTCCAGTGCACTGAAGCAGAATGTGAAAGCATGTGCCTGTGTGTCTGTGTGCTGGTGTGTCCAGTGAGGGCAGCATGGGGTTGTTCTCAGTTCCCGCCAGCCACGTCGGTCAGGGGCACTGGGGGAGCAGAGACTCACGGCCTGGTGCTGGGCATTGCATGGTCCAAGCACTGAGCCTGTGCTGCTGACGTGCCCTGGGAACAGCTGGCACAAGAGGAACTGTCATGGCACCTAAGAGACATGGGAAAAGTCACTTCAAAACAAGCAAAAATCTTCTTAAGGTCAGCGGGTGTCGTTTTTGCCTAGTTTGTTGATTGGAGTTAGTTACTCAGGAGTGTGTTTGATTTTAAGCTACTCAAGCTATGGGGGTGTATTGGTTTGGGTTTGGTTTTTTTTACTTCAGTTGAGGTCATTATATTTGAGCAATAAGCTTTAGATTCTCTGTTTAGTAATGCTACTCATATGTGGGAAACATTTGGAAAAGTCAGCTTCAAGGCTGAACACAGTCAAAACTGCTTGTGGTCAGCAGAAGTGAGCAGATACAACACAGAATGCAAAGAAAGCCCTGAATGACATGTGACTCTTATCTTGAAAGTTGAAGTTGAAATTAGTGCTGTTTAGGGAACCTCTCTTCCTGCAGAAGAGTGGTGACATGGGTTGGGGTTTTTTTACCTTCTATTTTTCCCTAAATATTCTGACCTGCTATAGTTTAGACCATCTCCAAATGTTCTGTTACAATGCAACACAGAAGAAAATCTGAATCCACTTTTGCCAAGCTGCAAGACTATTGCTGGTAATGGTGCCTGTATCCTTCTATTAGCACAGATTTCAGAATTTAAAAAACATTTTGAATCTCAAGCATGACCAAATGCTTTAAGAGAAAAATGCTGCTAATACCCATAATAGGAAAAGAAGATTTGAAAAAGCAGAGTTTTTCATGGACAGCAGTGTTACACACGAATTCTATTAAGATGAAAGGTGTTAATTATTTTAATATTGTTAAGAATACCACTGAACATGCTTCTGTTCAGTGACAAATTGATTTTTTCACTTCCACATAAAATCTGCTAGTTTGGCTAGATAGAAGTGAGTCAGTTAGACTAGATATCTAACTGAGAAAGTTAGACACCTTACCAAAACCCTGCCAGCTCACTTTGGAGACTGTATTTTTCTCTGGAGTGTTGCTCTGGAAAAAGAGCATCAGAGTAGTGGTTCAGGTTATATCAGTCTTTGATGTCAGATATGACAAAAAAGATGTACTGACAGTGTTCTTGCATGTTTTGACATGAGTTATGTGGTTTTACTTGGTTTAAACTGCTAAGCTGTTAATTTTTACAGATTGCTCTGCATTGGAAACAAGCTATTGCTGCTCTTGTTAGGACTTCAAGGGCCAGGAGTGTCCTTAGTGGTTTCTGATTTACATACTCATGGAGAAGTTTGCATGTTGCTAGCAATAGGTTCTTGAAATAGATCAGGAATTCCAAAAACGTTTTGCTGTCTGGCAACTGAGCCTTTTAAAATGGGAAGCAGATTTAGAGAGCTAGAAGAGATACAGGCAATTTTTGCTTTTTCTGGCTGGATTATAATGGCCATTTTGGCTTCTGCTGTTGGAATAGTTTGGGAAATGACTTTTCTCATTTTCTTAATCTAGAAAATTTAGCTGTTGAAATCTCTCTCCATGGAAATAGTTATGGAGGACATAAGTTATTGTTTTAGAAAATCTTGTTTCCCCATCTTCCTGGTAGCTTCACCTCATTTTGGCAGGCTTATCTTAAAGCAAAAACAGGACTTAAGTGTTGTTTTCCTGTCTCATTCTTTATTTTATATATTTCTTCTAGCAGTGAGGAGGAATGCTTCCTAAGCTTTGGGGTATGGCATCCAGCACAGTCTGCAGTGCCCATCTCAGAGCAAGAGGGGGTTACTGGGTCTCCTGCAGAATCTAGAAATGTGGCATCCCACACAGAAAAGAAAACTCACCTGGGGAGTTACAGAGAGTGCAGAGCCATCACCACTGCCCTGCCCAGGCTTTACCCTTTTTCAGGCCTGCCAGATCAGTTCAAACAAGTTACTCCTTGGAGCAGTGCTATCCTTCTTGTTCTTGAGACTGCTCATCTGTGCTATAGGAATTCTGGGGGAAAGGTGCTGCCATCCTTAGACACATTTGGCCCCATTTGCTGATGTATGGTCAGTGCATTCTTCCTCTGTCACCTGCTCTTACACACTGAGCACATTTTGGGGGCCGTGGCCATAATGTGATTTTAGCTTCTCACTAAACATTTTGTGAAGCCTAAAAGGAGGCTGTGTTTTGTGGATCATTAACTTTATCTGACATAAAGGCATTTAGAGGCATTAATTTCTGTAATTTGTCATTGATGCTTCAGTGAGATTTGGGAACATCTATGGGATGAAGATGCCTAACTACACCTGTGGTTTTGGGTCAGAGTTCTCAAAGGTGCAACTCAGCTCTGTTGTTTAGACCCAAGTACTTACTGGTTCAGAAAACAGGCCTGTAGCATCCTAGGTTTTTCTGGAGGACTAATTTATATTAGGTGATACTCCTTTTTTCTTTACTTCCCTACATATCAGTACAGAAACAAAATCTGTCTTGGTACCTTCAAGATGTTCCAAATTTGTATTTACCCAGTGGATAGTATCCATACAAAAGATGAGCACAAGATCCAACAGGAAACTACCTCTTTGTCATACTTTTTTCTTTCCCTGTGTCTGTAATCCAGGCAAGGTGTTGGGCTCTGGTGTTTCCCTTCGATAAGTCACTCTCTACTTCAGTAGATAAGGCTGGCACAGACATGAAAGGGAACCATTCTTGTCCCTATGATTCTTCTGAGAAACATGGCATCTACCCCAGGATAAGGAGTTCAGATGTTGTGTATATACCTTAGTAACCTCGTGAATTCAGTTAACTTGGAAATTTGTGAGAGTATAGAATGGTAGCTGCATTTTAAATCCTTCCAGGAATCGGTGGCAGCAGGTTCACTCAGAACATGCCCTTACAATATGTTGTTTGGAGGCAACATGAAAGATCTTGATCATCTTTTTAGTACAGCTGTTTTGAAAGTGTGCATTAAAATAGTTTGCACTTGCTCTGCATGAGATGAGCATGAAAAGCCTGTAGTAGCCAACTTGAAAAGGGTTTGCAAGAAGTGCATCTTTTCAGATGCTATCCATCCTTTGGAAAGCAGTTTCTTTGCTACCAGTCAAAGCAAGTATCTGAAGTTCTGCTTGATAAAAAGCACCTCAGATGTCTGCCTCACAGTGAATATAAATATCTGGGGGTTTTTTCACATAGCAATTTGCTAAGTATGTGGTTTCACAGTTTGATGTGGGTAGCTATAGCCACGTACATACCTCAGCTAGGGAAAGCTCTTACTGGCAGCCACATTTCTTATACATGTTCAGTCAGCATAATCCTGTTATTAAATGAACTTGTCACCTGTTTTGGTCTCCCATTGATTTGAGATCAGATCAACACTGCAATTTTGAAAGGGAATATTTAGCATTAGCATGTCAAAGAAAATGGGTTTGCTAAGGTTTCATTTAAATGGCAGGAAAGTCTGAAAATTACCTTTTCTACCATTCTATCTCAAATACTTCTTGACTTCTGATCCATTTTTTTCCATTGCCCTTTCCCAATTAAAGGTTCATCTTTTTTCTTCTGAAATCCCTATATGACTATTAAAATTTGACTTATTACCAGAAATGGGCAGAAGGACAAGATGAGTAATGCAGGAACAAGCTCTTGTTTATAAATTGATCTTTAATCAGCAGTTTAGAAAGGCAGACTGAAAAATAAATTAAATAGAGCATGTTTTGAAAGTGTAGCTAAGCATGAATGTCATTCTTAACAATTGGCCTCACAGGCAATACTTGATGACTTTTTTGTCCTCTTAAAAGAAAACACGTACAAAACTTGAGGTGTTTCTAGAAGATACTGTGAAGACATCTGGGAGCTCAAGGAAATGTAGCAGAAAGAAGCAAGAAAAAATTATTCAGTATTTAGAATATTTTAGAGCAAGAGTTTCATCTGTTGGTAGAACTAGTAAAACAGGCAATTAGATCCACCAAGAACTTTTATTTTGTTGTTGTATCTTAAGCCTGCTACCACAGTCTGTAAAGTCACACAGGGCTTGAGGTCTGCCACAACTCCCTGTGCCAGCCACCCTTCCTTTGGGTTTTGGGTGTACTCCCTTCTCATTCCCTTCAACACACAGAGCCCTCTCCCTGCTTTCTTCAAGCTCCTTTAGAAGTGGGTCAGCTGTTCCTCACAGGCCTTTTAGATACCTTTTCTTCCCCCTCCTAGTGGAGAATGCTTATGCCTATTCTTGGTTCTCCTCTTTATAGAGCAAGACATTCTACAGAATTAATGCTATAAACCTAAAGTGTTGTTTGTAGGGATGTCTCTGTTTTCTTTCCAATATTCAAAATAAAAATCTTAAGAAAAAACAAAGCAAACAATACAATGGCTCTTGAAAAGATGGAAGGACACCAAGATAGGGAGCAGTTGTTTGAATGTAATAGAACTCAATACACTTCTGTTGAACAGAACAAAGGCTCTCTTATGCCTGCTTATCACTCCATTATTAGGAGAGCTCTGAGAAGTGCTGTCAAGAAAGTGGCATAAACTAACCCAAAATTCATACAAAACCCCAACACGGGGAAGTTACATGTATGTTTCTTTTCTCTTGCTCCTGAGTCCTTTTGATTATGCATAGTTGGACAGCCCCCTCACTAAAAATCCTATAGAATATAATTTCTTCGTGGGTGGCAGGGGAATTTTTGTGGCTGAAGTACAAGATTAAGAGGATTAGTATCTTAGATTCAGCTTCTATTCAATCTTCTGTCAAGCTCCTTAAAGACTTGGGGCAGTGATTTTCCTCTCAGAAGTGGGCCTACCAGTCTGTCTCACAGCATGGTGACACTAAATAAGCGATGTAGAATTTCAGGACATCATCACATGTGAAAGCACTGCATATAATTACTTTTTATTCAGTAATTCTGCAGGAAGCATGGGGTTGCTTTATTTGTTGTGCTCCCTGTCAGTGAGGCCTAGTTTCTGTTCTGGGATTGAGTAGACAGTCTCTCCATTATTATTTTTCTCTCAGTAGGTTGCTGTTTTGGTCTCTAAACCAGATCCTAGCACTCTGTAATACTGGTTTGATATTCAGGCACTTTACTGTATATAGTCTTCAAGGTGAACAGATGTGTCAGATAGTCTTTGTTATTAAACTGGTTTTAGAACAGAATAGAAACTAGTTTGCAGTTGGATGCATTTTTTTTGAATCGTTGCTTCTCAGGAGGACATGTGCAATAAGGACTTTAAAACTAAGCTGACACATTTTATTTTCCAATGCATGATGAATGAGACTTTGCTTGAACTTTCACGCCTCTTGGGAAGAATGGGTATGGCTTGCTTTCAAGAAATCCTTTGTTGGTTAAATATGCTGGGTCTATTCAGTGTTCTCTCGCTATGTATTCTCTTGTGCTTTAATTTTAACAGTTTGCATTTTTAACATCTTTTATATTCAACCTGATGTTCAACTAGTCTAGTAACTGAAATCACCTTTTTAAACCAAGCTCTTGTCCTCCCTCTACAGGAGAATTTGCAGCGTTCAAGTAGCCACAGCACCATGGCAGCACCCACTCTGTTATTTAAGTCTTGTGTTCCTACAGTTTCTTAACATCCAAACTCCATTCTGCTCCGCAAAACCTAAAGTCATTTAGAAAAGATATCCATAAGCTTAAAAGTGGAGCAGAATGGAACTGCCAGTCCAACACAATGGGAAAAAGTACCTTTTTTGGGAACCAGAGTCCTCTGCTGCCAGTGTTTCTCCTTCACCACGAGCCAGCAGTGCAGTCGGAGGCGCGGGGGCTGCCGGGGCCCCGGCATCGTTGCCGGCAGAGAGGAGAGGCTGTGGGCTCGGGCGCGAGGGGATGGAGCTGCTGCTGCTGCCCCTTCCAGACTTGCTTTGGATGGTCTGCTGGTCGCCTTTCTCCCCCTAAGTGTCACCATCAGAGGCTGAAAATCTGATGAGTGCTCATTGAAAGGAATCATTCTCCATTCTGATCCTTTTTTTTCCTGGTGTACTTACTGATTTACGGACGACGCAGTATCCCCTTTTCGCTGTATCACAGTGTCAAACACCTCAATCTGTCTGTGTTACTGGGTTTTATTCCTGTGAAATTCAAAGTGTGGGGCGGTGGGAGCTGGAGAAGACGTTATTCTGAAGGAAAAGGGGATGCTGCCACACCTTATTTTCAGATTTACTTTACCACTTCCTCAAAAGAACAAACAACAACCACCATCCTTAACCTTTTTCCTTTTCCGGTATTTTCTTGGTGTGTGCATATACAACATCTTTTAGAAGGATCAGGTAGATCCTTCTTTTGTTGGTCCAGCAACAAACTGAAGTTTAAAAAAAAAAATGTAGCGAGATTGTCCTCTCTTTTCTTTTTTCTTTGTATCATATGATACAATGTATTTATCAAAGATGCTACTGCAGCATCTGAAGTCTGTAGAAATCCCGATACAGACTGTGAATGGTGTATGTACCTACTTTAAAAGTTTTATTTTAAACGAGGGTGCAGGTTAATGCCAGGTACCTTACCAATATGTAACGTTTTCATAAATGAGGAAAAAAGTTCTCAGGTTGAATTGAATACAAATACAAACCCCCCCTAGAATTAGACATTCCAAAAATTGTTTTGGTACTTTCAAGAGCTTTTTTTAAAGGATTTTTATCCTGTTAACTAAACGTCCTCTGATAAGTGTGTGTGTAAATGTGGAGCATCTTGTCCCAATGGCAAGTTGTTAGATCAAAACAAAACGGTACTTGCTGGATCCACGCTGACTTCTCCTCTCATTGCTTTCCTCCCTGTCACTTCTTCCCTTCTGTTTGTCTTTCCCTTTTGTACACTTTGCAAACTGGGATGAAGGTGGCGGTATCTCCATCAGACTGCTTTGTTTTCCTGTCCTCCAATCCTGGTTTTCAAATGGTTAGTAGCTTTTTGACAAGTTACCCAGTCAGGGAGAAAACAGCTCTTTAAGTTCTGCACATCGTTTACCTCTAGTAGAATATCTCGTGATGTGATCTGTTTGCAGAGTTCTCTGTATGTGGTATTACCTGTAAATTACTTGTACAGAGGCAAGGCAGACCACATTGGAAAGCAACTCAAGCTCAGACAGAAGTTTCCAGAATTTGATTTGTATCAGCCCTGTACCACTTGAGGTGAGGCAGGAGAACCAACCCCCTCCAGCAGGGAGGTTCTTGCTGGGAGGAGGTGGGGAGTGTTTAACAAAATAGTGACAAATAAATGAAGGAGTTCAATGTCTGTGAGTGTGATGTCCATGCTGAACATGGATTCACCGAGCGAGGACACTGTCCTTCCCTACCTGGGGGAGGTTGGACTGTTCCTGTCTGCAGAACGTTGCTCCCAGGTGAAGGGAGAAATGCACGTGGGTAGGAGGAGGCGCTTTCAATACCCCAGAATTTTGCGGTGTTGCTGGTAGTCTGTTACGTTTGTCAGTAAATATTTACTGGGGCTGTAGGGACTGGACTAATCTGAAGTGGGAATTAAAACTGAAATACTGTGTATTCATCTTAATTCCACAAACATTAGCAAGATAGCAATAGTGAATGACTTAATAGTCGCTACAAGAATGAAGTGATTCATGTTGGTACATGAATAGAATTGATTTTGTGTACAGGATGCATTTTAAAAACAAAAAAAAAAAAAGCACAAATTTTCTCTTGTCTGCTGTGGGTCTTCAGATGCTGTAAGGTTTTTTTTCCTTATTGAGATTGGCATGAACTTAAAAAGTAGCAATAGCCACTTTCCAGTGTGGAGAAGCTAATGTGCAGGCAGTGGTGTGCAGATGGTGCAGTCAGAGTGCTCCCTGGTGACCATCTGAGGCAGTACCTAAGAGCTGGAGGGAGCCTGGGGCCACAGGTGTCAGCAGGCAGGTGAGAGCATTTACCAGGTACAGGCTCCCAGAGGGGGAAGTAGTCCCTGCTTCTCCTTTCACCCCACACTTGGCTCCAGCCCCTTATGGGCTGTGCCCTCATTTGTACGTGTCAGGCATACTGGAAGTAAATGTCCTCTCGAAAGAAACTGTTCACAGAGCGAGTATGGACAGGTGGTTCAACACCCATTGGTTTCACAGAGCTTGTTAAAAGCCCTAGTTTCCTTCCACAAAGTCATGCTGGCAGAAGATTCTCTGTTAGGAACTTCGTTCTGTCTTTGCTTAAAATGAACTTACTTTGGTGAAGATTCCTTACCCATTAGTCAACAATATGCTTCTTGAGCCCATAGGAAAAGCACAAGGAAAATTGCTATCCTTGTCCATGCAAAGCACTTTATAAGTAACACATGATCTCTGGGGTTTTTTTTTATTGGGGTTTGTTTGTTTGTTTGTAGTTTTGTTTTTCTGTTTTGTTTCTGGTTTGTTTGGGTTTTTTTTTCTTCCCTAAGGAATGTGCGAGTTGTTTGGCTGCTGTTTAGAGAAGTCCTTTCAGGATGCATTTCTACTGGTTTTCTCGTTTGTTTGTTCCCCTCCAGATAGCTGTAGTAATGTATGTTTGTCTGTAAGAGTTCCCAGGTAATGCTCATGCAAAACTTCAGAAGAAATGTGGTTTGTAAATAATTGGGATTATTTTGGGGTTTATCTTTTCCTTTGGGAGATTTTCTGGATGTCTTGCATGCCATCAGAACCAGTCTTAAAGTTGCCCTGTAGATGTTTAGTGAATGGGGAAACAAGAATAGACAAGAAATGAGTGCCCTCTGTAGCAGTGGGCTGAAGGAAGTAAACTGAAATGACCAATACATTCACACCTATTAATTACCCCAAATTCCTTGAGCTTCTTTGTGGTGTCCTACTACAAGCACATGCCATGGTATGGAAACAGCAGTACGGGTTTTGTGTGCACATGTTGGGATGCCTAGACAGTCCTACTGCTTCTTTTAGCTCTACAGTGTCTCATATTTAATAATCATTTGCCTAAGTACCAGTATCCAGTCCCAGCTACTCATGTCTTTATCAACGATGCATAGACCTTGCCCTCCATACAGTCAGAAGAGGCTGTTACCTGTTACAGCTTCCCCCTCGTGTGTGATGGTTTTCCCTGGCATATTTGCTGGAACTGCAGCATTGTACTGGAGCTTAAGCCAACTGCAGGAGTATAGAGGCCAGGTTACTTTGAAAGGAATTTCTGTGTCAATTAAGTCCTATGTGGCCCCAGATACAATTAGCCCAATCATGTCAGTTTTGCTAAATTCATGCAGGTCATTAAATGAATCCATTTCTGCTTTTTCTGCTTACCTAAAATCATTCTTTCTTCTTTTGAATGCTCTAGCAGCTGATGATGATGCAGAATGTTTGAGGCCACATTATGCCATCTTACCATGGCATCTCAGCATCACTTGGATTGGAATGTGTTCATTAGAGGCAGAATTTGGCCTTTGTGACATGAGTGAAATTCTGACTGTTGATAAATACCATGTCTTTCCACAAATGCCCAAATTGGGGGGAGTGGGGGGAAGTACCCTGAAGATAACACATAAAGAGGTTTTCTTCTACAAAAGGCTTAGGGAAGCCACATCCCCAGACACCTCACAAACAAGTACACATGGAAGCTTGGATATCTGGAGGGGCTAAATGTAGGGAAGAAGCATGTAGACATTTCACCCTTTTGCAGCCTCTAGATTTCATTCCCTTCTTGACTGTGAGTGCAGCATGTGTAGCACAAACTCTTCATAGTACTGTAGATGTGTCCTCTGTCTGTTGATAAAAAGTATCACCAGTAGCACGGTGTGACAGGCAAAGCTTCTAGGTACAGTCAAGTTAAAAAGCAGTTGCATGAGTGGACTCTTATGGCATCACTCTGAAGGTGCTGAGTGTTCTGGTTTTCTGTTATGCATTTTGTGTAGAAGTTTATGAAACAAACTGCATTTACTGCAGCCTTGCTAATGTGCATTTGCTCTTTGTATTAGTTTTGGCATGCATTTGAAATACCTTTCTTCATTACTTCATTACTTCATAGCAACTTCGTGTCCACCATATGAAGTTTAATAAGGGCAAGTACTGGATTCTGCACCTGTGGTGGGTAACCCTGGTTGTGTGTATGGACTGGGAAGGAGAGGCTGGAGAGCAGGAAGGGATCTGGGGGTCCTGGTCTGTGGGCAAGCTGAACATGAGCCAGCAGTGCCCTGGCAGCCAGGAGGGCCAACCCTGTCCTGGGGGGCATCAGGCACAGCATGGCCAGCCAGGCAAGGGAGGGGATTGTCCTGCTCTGATCTGACCTGAGGCAGCCTCACCTCGAGTGCTGGGGGCAGCTTTGGGCATCACAATATGAAAAAGACATGAAGCTGTTAGAGTGGCCAAAGGAGGACATGAGTATGGTGAAGGGTCTGGAGGGGAAGCTGTATGAGGAGTGGCTGAGGTCACTTGGTCTGTTCAACCTGGAGGAGACTGAGGGAAGACCTCCCTGCAATTACAACGTCCTCATGAGGGGAAGAGGAGGGGCAGGCACTGATCTCTTCTGCAGTGAGCAGTGCCAGCACCCAAGGGAACGGCCTGAAGTTGTGTCAGGGCAGGGTTAGGGTGGGTATTAGGAGAAGGGTCTTTCTCCAGAGGATGGT
>VZRZ01008721.1:165816-186739 GCA_013398175.1 Climacteris rufus | reverse complement strand
GAGGTGTCCCAGGAACAGGCAGCCTGCGGCACGGCGGCGTCTCGGGAAAGGGAGGGATCCCGGGAAGGGGAGGTAATCCGGGGAACAGAGACACCGCGCACCGTCCCCTCACTTCTGCCCCCGCCCACACACACCTCCCCTCAGCACTTGGGAGCGCCGGGGCGGCACCAACCGCGGTTTCTCCGTGAGTTCTCCCAAAAGCTGGCGTCGGCCACGGAGGGCGCAGAGCGGGGTGGCCTCCCCAGCCACACCGCTCCTTTGGGGGCTGGGGGGGAAGGCGGCGCCGGCTGCCGGTGTTTCAGGAAGGGCTGGAAGAGCAGCGCGTCCCTGTTTCCAAGCCTGCGGGCCCGGCCCATCCAGCCAAGGAGTCCGGTTGCGTAGCAACGGGGCGCGCGCGCCGCTTCCCGCCATGGCGGGGCCGGGCTGTGGCTGAGGGGGCGGCGGTGCGGAGCCTCTGTGGGGCGGCTCCGTGGGCCGGCTCTGTGGGGCGGGAAGGCGGGAGCGAGCTCCCCAGCGCCTCAGCGCAGAAATACCCCACGCAGAATTCCCACCTGCCCCGCCGCAGCGGAGAGCTGCGCACCTGAGAGGGATTTTGTTCTTCTCCCTGTTCCCTCTCCCCCGGGTGTTGCAGCGCTGGCTCGGCGGTGTTGCTGGAGCTGCAGCCCGCGCTCCGTCCCGGTCCCTTGAGGATGTTGGAGTACCCAGGCGGCCGGCGGGTGTGTCCGTGCACTGACATACACCAGAGCAAGGGCCGGAGGAGTTCTGCCGACTTCTTGTGGAGAACCAGTTGCATCCAGTAGCACATGTGGGGTGCCTTCAAGTGCTCACGAAGGAAGCAAGCAAAAAATAATGGAGAAAGTAGCCAGACCGTCAGGGGGGTTCTTTCAAGGAATCACACTCCCTCCTGCTCCTCCTGACAAGGTATGCTGCCAGTGTAAGATTAATGTATAGTTAGTTCCTCCTGAATCTTTATTGGATAACATTTCACAAAGCAGAACTGGGGAAGAGTTTCTATGGCCCTCTGGAAAGGCAACTTTGTTTTGCCTGGCAGCTTTTGAACAAAACAGGCTGTGGATCAAGGTTTTTAATAGGTTTGGTGTCTCTGTGCCAGGCCCCTGACATCCTGAGCTGGCATGTCCAGCCTGTGTGTTACTTGTACCTTGAACCTCTGCTTGGGAGGAAAGACAGTGCTTCATGGAGCTTCCAAGCAAAAGGCACCATCACCAGCACTTGGAGTCAAATTTGGGTCTGTCTTGCTCTCTCTGCATTTACTCTTGCAGGGAAAGACTTGCCTGTAAAGTGACTTCATTGAACTTTGCAGACCAGCACTTGACAAGAGAGGTTTCTGACAGGTGCAGGGGAATATCCTGAAGGAAGGAACAAGTGCCTCACTTTGGTCTTACACTTTCCTTGCTCATGACTGTACATTTTGGTGGTGTTTAACCCTTAGGTGGGGGCAGTCACATACTGTATTTTAAATAAGTAACAATATCTTCTCAATCTGTTGACATCCCAAACAGCTGACATCCTCAGCTGAAACAGCAGTGGATGGCCTTGTAGTTAAGGAATTTTAATTTCCCTGCTCATCTGAGCCTTGTAGCAGCCCTGATGCATTTTCAGCAACAGAACAGGGAATAGCAGCAAATACTGAGCCATTTGTTTTACTTACCATGTGATTAATGCAACAATACATTGCAATGTTGCAACTTTTCAAGGTGGTCCATATCAAGCTGATGTTTTTCCATAAAAGCTGAATGCTTTGATATAAAGTCTGTAGTTTTATTGTCAGCTCCACCTTCCAGCTGCCTTGTATTTTGTCTTTCTGCCATTTGTGATGAACTTACAGATAAGCAGCAAAGTACCACAAGAGATGGTGGAAGAATTATAGAGAGAAGTAATATCCTGAAAGTAAATTTCAACTTTATAAATAATATTCCTGTTTAAGGATTTAAGTGTTCAAAAATCATGCTCTTTTTCTGCTTCTGTCTCCTCCTTGCCCCTCCCAGGTAAGCTCCACATCCATCTCACATGTGCAGTGTTGTTACACAGCTAATAGAGATTCCTGTGGCTCTCTGCTGCCAAGATGTCCAGTAACACAGTAAGTTCATCATCTGTAGATGGGTCACATTAAAAAAAAGCAGTGAAGAAAGAGCTAGAAAACAAAGACAGTTACTGCAGGGTGTGGTGCTTGTTCTGTGTTGCTTTAGTTTGTTTTCACTGCAGTGAGTTGCAGGAGATCTCTTGCCAAGATTTGCATTGCTTTTTGTAAGGTTTTCATTACTTTTTGTACAGCTGTCCTGTTTGTGCATGGAACCCAGGCCCCCTTTGTGTGCCCTTGATATCCTCAGCAAAAAGGAATTTCATTGCTTCGTCCCCGGCGGCTTCCAGCGTCGTGAGGGGGGCCCGTGTGCTGGCCAGGAGGGAAACTGATGGCTATTACTGCCTGGGCCACATTGTCCAGGAGGTGAAGGTAGCTATTTATTGGGAACTGTGCTGTCAGAGCATCTGTGGGTTTTTCCCTCTGTTCTTCCCATACTCCAGTCCCAATCCCTTGCTGTGGGGTGTGGCGATCCTGTGCTCCAGTGCATTTCACAGCCACTGTTGTCTCCCCACATCCTGTTTGCATTTGTTACCTGGTGCTGACTGCCTGTTTGCTGTGAGGAGCCCTGCAAGTGAAAACAGCCTGAAGATCAATCCATTTTCGTATTTGTAGTGAGTTTTTATTCAGAGACAAACAAAACAGGCCCCTTGTCCCTGCTGTCTGCTTTTGCTTGGTCTAGCAGCAAAGTTGGTTAGCTACACAGCAGCTAGTAATCCAAAATGTTTGTGTCCAGGGTCCACTTCCTCTTTACCAAACTGAGACTTTTCCTCATTCTTTTCCATCTGTGTTTTTGGGAATTGCAAGATGATCTTGGATGCCAGACAAAAAATCCTCCCTGCAGGTTTTCTTTAAAAATCCACTTCATTTTCCAGTTTGCAGGTTAGTTACATACATTTTGGTCCTAGTATAGGTGAGGATGTCTGTAGCCTCCAGTGTGGGGTGGAACAGATGGGGACAGCGAGAGGAATGAGTGACAGCAGCTGGAGCAGGAGCTGACAGTATTATTTGCATAAGTGCACTCAAAGATCTGCAGAGAAGGCTGAGATTTTGATAACAGATCTTGCCCACACTCACTGCTGAAGGCTTCAATTAAAACATTTAAATTAGTGACAGCTATGACTTTTTACTGGTTTGTTACCCTGATGGCTGTGTAGTGAGCTGGACCATACACATAGTTTCTTTTGGCTACTCTTTTTCTGGTGGGAGGAGTTCCTGGTAGAGTTCTGCCTTAGCTTGCTAATTGTGTTCTTACTTAAATCTAAGTCCAAAGCAAAATGAAAAAAAGGTCTGTCAGCCCCTTAAGCCCAGCTTTTTATTTACTTTGAAAGTCCAGCATGGACACAGCACAGTGAAACCCTGGTAGAGGAGAAAAGCTGCATTCCCAGATCACGTTCCACTTCCTGGGATTTCTGCCACTTCCCTCTTAGCACTTAAGCTTGGCTGTTAATTGGACCCAGCTGTCTGCCTTGCAAACCACATCTTTTCCTCTTGCAGGGCTCCAGGGAACACTTTCTAATTAAGTTTGACCAAAGCTGTGCTCTGAAAGGCCAGGCCCAGCTTGGCCTGCAGGAAACCCCTGTCTATGACATTGTCCACTACGAAGACGCCCGGCGACAGCCTCTGGCTCCAGGGGACAGGGTCCTGGCACCATGGGAGGCTCCAGCCAAACGTTTTGGCCCTGGCACTGTGCTAAAAGTTTTGGAGGACAAGGAGGCACTTTTAGGTACTGGTTGTTTTGGTTTTCTGAGCAGCACTAGGCTCGCCATGGGTGCTGGTCACTGCCCAGGGAAGAGAACAGGATCTGCCACAGAGAGTTCACCACCTGCTGCTTGGGTTCTCTTCATTGTGTTTTTGTTGTTGGTGTAACAGCTTTTCAGGGTCAGAATTAATGCAGCTCACAGAAGTTGCCTTTGCTTTGTTCTGTGAGTGAAAACTTCCTAAAAAGTGAGGGATTGGGAGTAGCATCCTCCCGACACAAAGCAAAAAACGTTCCTGGCCCTCCTGAATATTCACCTGATTATCTGTTAATCTGCTTTCCAGCTCTTTTAGGGTAAAATCCCACCCCACTGTGACAAGTCAGACTTTTTTCTATCTGCTGTTTCCTCATAGGAAGTTCAAAAGAAGGTCAAATTTTGAACTATAAAGAGTAAAATCATGGAAGTCACTACAAAATTATCCGAAACACAAGTCATTACTTTTACCTCCTGCTGTCTAGGAGATCAGTCACACAGATTGACATGCTGTTAATACATTACTTGCCTTTTTTTTTTTTCCTATATGCACAGCACACAGCAAAAGGGGAGTGCTTGTGAATTTCTGGAATGGGCAGACTAAGGAGGTGTCTTCTGAGCAAGCTCTGCGCATTCCTCTGCCCTTGAGTGAACGCATCGTCCTGGAGCTGCAGATGCCTTTAGCAGCCAGGCAGATGGTGATAGATTCCAGCCTGGATTACCCACACCTTGTGGCACCAGGTTACAGAGCCTCAGGCCACCACAGACAGGGTCACCTGCACCTGGCCTGCAGCTGCCCAGGGGCTCTGTGTTCCACTCATGCGTGTGCAAAGTGCAGCCGGGGGTGTCCCTCGCGAGCCTGGGAACCCCCACGGCCTGCAGGGTGCACAGTGCAGCAGGAAAATGCCTTCTTGCCAGGAACAAGCTTGACTAAAGGAGAGCTCAGCAAGAAAACAGAACAGGAACCGTCTGAGTTGAGGATTGCATCTTCAGAAAGTGTTTGCAGAGAGGAAGAGAAGAAGGAAGAAAAGACCTCGGAGACTGAAAACGTTCCAAAAGATGTTTGGTCTTGTCTGGAAGAGGATTGTGAGGTTATAGAACCTGAGAAGGTAAAAAGTGCTTCACCCGGGCTCTCCTGTTATTCTATGGTCTGCTATTTGTATAAATACCTGCTTTGTTACTTCAAGTTTACTGCCCTTGGTACCAAAACATTAGGAGAGGTTTTAGGCCTGGTCCTTATGCTAAAGAATGGAAAGACTTTCCTGATCTTTGCCTGGGGAAGGAGCTATATGTGTCCTTGTCCCTGGCTGGAGCAGGCTTCCAGAACCCCTTCCATGGATGCAGAATATGGGCAGTGTTGCATAGCCCAGTTTCTCTACATCCTGCTTCTGTGTGAAAGAGGTAAAGACAAAAAAGGAAAAAGTGTCAGAAGACTTGACACTAGGTAAGGATTACAGTAAGGGTTGTTCCATACCAAGGCAGTCTCTTGCATAATTCTGTTGAGATGCTTCTCCACCCTGTTAGAGGTGTGCCCTCTCCTACTCAAAGACCACAAGAGATTTTTGTAATCCTCAGTGGTTGATTTGGTGCTTGTGAGCAGGGCACTGGGTGAAGACATAGGAAAACCCACCAAGTGATTACTTTACTTATAAGTTGTTTCTTTAGTAAAGAGCTCCCCCAGAGTTTGGGTTTTTTAATTCTCTCTTAAGCTTCAGTTACAGCTTTGGATCTTATGCTGTAAATTCATTAAACTAACTGTTCTTTTCTTTCTCAGATCTAGATCATGATTGCATTTCTTGTTATTTCTAGGGTTCTCAGAGGGAGATGGCTCCTGCTATGGTTGATGCTGCTGTCAACACAGACAGCTGGTTAATGGAGACAGATCACAAGGAAGAAGCAGAGAGCAGACAGCAGGATGCTGAAACTGAAACTAATTTTGAACACGAGCATGGTATTTGGAATTGTAGCTCTTTTACCCAAATACAAGACTTACCACACAATATCACTGCAGCAGGTCATCATGTCTAAGATCTGTTACCATAAGTCTTGGTGCTTCAAAAGAAAACACCAGAATGCCATGCTGTGACTATTGCACCATTATGTAGTATCTTTCTATGTAGGTATTAATGGTGCTATGGCTTGAGAAGTTGCTCATCTCCTCAAAGTGAAAGAATTTTCAGATGGAAGTTGGGGGTTCTGGCTTTTACAGCCCAGTTACTGCAGCCATTATCATAGCACTCAGTATAAATAAAAATTTCCTTACTTTAAAAATTATGATGTGACATTAACTATGACTGTCTATAGCAACAAGATCTCACCAGGACTGCTCTGTGGAACACTCCTCTTACCTGTGCTGAAAGTTATTGTTTTATAATGTCACTGAGTAAAATTTTGTTCCCTTAACAACCAAAAGGGGCTGGATCATTATTTTAATCAATTTGTTCTGTCCTCAGTTTTGTGACAATTGCAGGCATTTAAGAGAGGATTCTGAAAGCCTGAAGCTATCTCTGTTACTGCTTTGTGACAGTGTTGGCAGAGGGAGAATGAAAAATCAAATAGGAGTGCACATTTTCTCCCAGCTGGTGTTCCAGCTTCATTCCACACTGCTGCCACTCAGGTCTACACTGTCTTTAGCAGAAAGGTGTGAGCAAACCGTGCTCATGTTCTCAGTTAGCCAAGAGCTGTGTTAGCACAGTGTTGTGCCCACACTAAGGTCTTCTGTCTCTCAGCAGGATGTAAAGCTCAGGCTTTGCCCTGTCAGAAGATTTATCATTTTTACTCATCTCAGATCAGCTCACACCTGTGTGTGAGATACCACATAAACAATCCCTTAGCCTGAGTAGCTGTAAGAACAGTCAGTGATCTTGTGTTACCAGGCAAAACTCTTGCCTGGTTGCAATGGCAAGCTTGTGTCTGGAAAGTTGGGACCTCTTTTGTGCAGTCTAAAAAATGTCCCACTTCCTCAGAGGAAAATATTAGAAAATTCATACTTCAGTGTGTTTTACATGAGCAGACCTTTTGTTCTTTTGATTTGCTTTCTTTTAAAAGCTTTCTATATTCTCATATGTCCTTGCTCTAATTGACTTGAAAGGTCTTTTTGAGTCCAGAGTGACAGAAGCTGCAACCCAGCATTCCCAAAGGAGCCCTTCCCTGGGAAGCAGTGCTTTGGTTCCTTTCAGGCTCCAGAGCTTCTTTGCCCAAGTGAATCAATCCCTGGAGAGAGACAGCCTGACCATCAGATCAGCCCTTCGTGTGCAGAGACCACAGAGACCACACAGCACCACCCCTCTGCTGCCTGGCAGATCCACAAATCTTCCAAACCTCCTAAAAGACAAAGGCATTACAGTAAGTATTTAGTCCAAACCAGATTTAGCTCTTAGGATCAGGAGATTTGTTTATGTCATGTGAGAATGTTCTCTCCTTTGATCTTTCCCAAAGGTTTTTGCTGCAGCAAAAATGATGCCTATGTAGAATAATGGTTATGCATCAATAGAAGCTTAAGGACTCCACTTGGGATTCCATGTTGTACAGGACAGGGCACTGCTGGTATTTTTACTCCACACTTTTGACAGATTTTTTTTTAATGTTAGATATAATCTTTTGTCAATAAGCCTCTCAGCCAGCTCTACTAGATAGCAAAGAAATTATTCCTCTTTTATAGATACTGAAAGCAAAAAAGAGAAAGTCTAGGTAGTCAGCTGAATGCCATAGCAAAGAGTGCATGTCAGGGCAGGGGTGGAATATGAAGTCTCCTCATCCTTAGGCCAACGCTTTACCTGCTGGAAAACACCATTTGTTCACCTCCCACCTATAAAACACCTTTGATTCTTTCCTTGATCTCTCCTTCTGTATGTCATTAAACACAAACACCCACAAGGTACATTTTTTTTGCTAAGAATAGCAATCCACTGGAGAACAAAGGTGTTTACAGCCCCTGGGAAGCCATACAGATCAATGTGTTGAGAGGAACCAGTCAAAATGCTGTGTGAGACTGGCAGGGACATTATTTGGAAGTCCTGTCGTGTTTTCCAGCTTGTATTGGAGTTGTCCACAGGAAAGTATTGGCAGGAGACATTCTGTTTGCAGAGGAGCAGCTAACAGAAGGAACATGCTAACTGCAGCTGGGAATAGCAGGAAGGAGAATGCATTTGACAGAGGAAAATATTTTGTGGAAACTCTGTTCCAGCCCCAAACAGCTCTAGCAATGTAAACTGGAATATATGTCTAAAGTTCTGGTGGTGTTTACTGACTCCTTCCCTCATAATGGGCACTGTAGGGAGTACAAAAATAAATATTTCACTGTGGCTGTGAAAAGAAGCCTTGTAGGTGGCTCTTCCATCTCTACATACAGCAGAGAGCATTTAAAAACACAAATTGGCAACACTGCCCAGCACTGAAATGCAGCTACTGCTGAAGGCAACACAAAGACTGCCTGGGCATAGGTAGAAATGTCAGCCAACAGGAGGTGAAGAGTTGGAACACCTGCAGAGAACTCTCTAAGTGTTCTGCGTTTGGCCAGAGGAGGGCATGTGTTTCTAATAAAATCCAGTAAGGAACATGTCATGGTTTGTGGGCAGAATCTGGATTTTCCATCCAATCCAGAAGGGGACACAAAGACTGGGTCGTTTTAAGCATTGGCTCAGAACAACCAGAACAGCACAGCCTACTGACCTATGGAGAACTCTTAAAACTGGAGTTTCAGGCACCTCTTTGTTGATTAAGCTTAATATCTACAGGTTTTAGCATCATCCTCAGTGTTTTCACGATGGGAAGCAAACTACAATATTTGTGAGCCAGTGCAGCTTCCAGACCTCAGGAGTGACATTAGAACTGGGCTGTTCTGCTTTTTTGTGTTTACAGTTTGCATTAGGAAAACCGTGCTGATGGGACTAAAGGTCCAGTTTGCCTTTTTTCTTTTAGAAATCAGTCCTTCATGGTGCATCTCAGGAGAGGTGGAGAGAGATGGACTTCGACAGAGCCAAGCTTGAGCACAAAAGGTGGCAAGAGGAGCAGAGGCAGCTGCAGAGGGAGCAGCAGCAGGAGGCAGATGGCGCCCGACGCCGGCTGCGCAGGGACGGCCAGAGGTGATGCCTGGGAGCTCCCTGCTTTGTGTGGGACATGTGGGAGGGTTGGTAACATCTGCTGCCTGCTGCTCTCCTTCAGTCCCTCAGCATCACATGTGGTGCTTTTTGCTGGGTTCTGCAAAGGGATCTCAGTGGTTCACTACTGGGAATAAAACTGGTGCTTGAGGTGTGGGTACACGAGGCCCTCCCAGCCTTTAGCACTGCCTCCAAGGGCAAATTCCCTTCTATCCTCTTCTCAGACCACAAGTGCTGACATCAGGCACCAGCCCATTTGCAGGTTTTGCTACCTCTGTTTGGGCCACAGGTTTCATCCTCATAACCTAACAAAGAGTCCTGGAATATTAACTGAGCATGTACTGCCAGAATATCTGCTTTGTGTCTTATGCACTGTCTTTTTTTTTTTTTTTTTGCTCTTTCTTTATGAGAAATTTGAGAAATTTTGTTTTGGAAACAGGCAGAGGTTGCGTCAGAGAACATTGCAAGGGCTGGAGAAACAGCTGGAGCACGAAGAGAGAGCTTTGCAGCACATGGCACTGCTCCAGGCTGCTGGGGCTGAGAGGAGCAGGAAGGAATCCTTCCTTCGAGAGGAGGAGAGCAGGAAGGCAGGGCAGAGGCTTCAGTTCTTAAAGACACAGCGTTTGCAGAGAGAGGAGTTGCAGGCAGAAAGCAACGAAAGGAGCTGTGAACAAAAGAAAGAAAGGCTGGTAAGGGCACTTCCAGAATTGATGTTCCTCTTCTGCCATGTTTCCAGCAGTGTCCCTATCTGGAGTATTTATCTTTCACCTGTTTTATATCCAGTATAACTGTATCATTTAGAGATAAAAAGGGGTAACATTTTTTGACATGTGCATAAAGATGAAAGGTGGAAAGTAAAATTCCCCATCTCTGCTATAAAAGGAGTCTTTCTACATGCAAGGAATTATTTTCCATAGATTATATCCATTTCTGACTTCCCCCAGTGAGAATCAGTGTCACAGCATGAACTGGGTTGTAATCATCTGCCATGGACAGGGGCACCTTCCACTAGAACAGGCTGCTCAGAACCCTGCCCAGCCTGGCCTTGGACACTTCCAGGAATGGGGCATCCACAGCTTCTCTGGGCAACCTGTGCCAGGGCCTCACTTCACAGTAAACAGCTAATCTAAATCTACTTTTTCAATTTAAAGCCCCTCTGTCCTATCACTCCATGCCCTTGTAAAAAGTCCCTCTCCTGCTCTCTTTAGGCCCCCTTTAGGCACTGGAAGGTGCTCTGAGGTCTCCCTGGAGCCTGCTCTTCTCCAGGCTGAACAACCCCAACTCTCAGCCTGTCTCCATAGCAGAGGTGCTCCAGCCCTGTGGGCATCTTTGTGACCCTCCTGTGGATTCACTCCAGCAGGTCCATGTCCTTATGCTGGGAGCCCCAGAGCTGGACACAGATGGAAAGTGAGAATGAAACTTGGCATAAATGCTGACTGTCCAATTGTCACCGTCTTCATGTAGGAGTTCCTGAGGAGCAGAATGCAGGCACGGCAGGAAGTGCTGGAACAAGAATCCCGGGAGCAGGACAACCAGCAAAGCCAGCAGCAGGCTGCCAGGGTGAGAGTGCTCCAGAGGAGAGACTGTTCCCATCTGAAGATGGCGAAAGAGGCCCAGAAGCTGCGTGAGCTGCAGCAGTACGTGAGGGAGCAGAAGCTGCTGCTGCTCCGGGCGTCCCTGCTGGCGTAAGGAAAGCGCCGTGGTGAGCAGCCCCGGGGCAGGGCACTCCTCTGCCTTGTGAGGTGTGAGTCGGTGTGCCAGAGCAGGGCTGTGATGGGGGGATTGGGATTCCTGGAGAGCTCTTCAGTCTCCCTTTCACTGCAGCCAGAGTGCGCTTCCACTGCTCTGTCCTTTCCACGCCTTTCTTTCTGGAGCCCCTGGCTGCTCCCTGCCCTGAGGGCAAACAGCAGGGCATACCTAGAGGCACTTTGCTGCACCAGGAGAGGAGGTTTTTAGTGCGTTGTACTGTCATGAGTGGAGGTGCCAAAGGGGAGGAGGAGGAGGTTGTGCTTGTCACATCCTGAAGTGCTGTCCCTCCTCATCTCATGAGGTACAAAATACAGTGGCTGTGCCACAAGGGAGCGCTGTAATCAGCTCTGGGTAACCAGAAATTTCACAGGGGCATTTAGGAAAGGAGAATGGACATGGTACAATTTATTTGCTGAAACAGTCAGAACTATATGGAAATATCTTTATTTGAGACAGAATTATGGTAAAATAAATAGAATATTTGTGATACCTCGTTTCAAGTAAAGCCCAGAACCAAACTAGATACAAAATTTAAATGCTGCCTGACATTCTGTGTGCACCTAGAAACACGTTACACATTTTCTGGCATGTGACTCAGCAAAAAGCAGAAGCAGTATAAAAATTTATGCCTCTTACAAGAATACAGCACCAGTGATAATGGCAGTTTAAAAAAATAAAAAGTAAAATTAAGAAAACTTGTTAAAGGGAGCTCCTTTGAAATCCTGCCAAGTCTTCTGAATGGCCAGCAGCTTTCTGGTCTCAGACTGCATTCCTCCAGGGATAATAGAGAGGCTATGCATTCAGCTTTTCCCTAAAAAGACAAAGTTAACTCTCTCATCCAGATGTTTACAAACTACTCTGAGGCCTTCATAACTAAAATGGGTATTTTTAAACTTTAGGATCCATGAACCACCCTCAGAATTGTGTTTAAAAAAAAGGAAAAGGAAAGGTCAACCTAAGTATAAGGTCAAAACTTTGACACTTTGCTTGTTAAATTTAAGGTCTGAAATAAATATAACTTGCTTCATATTATGGAAACTACATGTGAGGCAGAGTTTTGAATTTTATACATGAAATTCCATCATTTGGAACACTTTTTGCTCTGTTTAGTGTCTGGAAAAGTTGGCTGGAACTTGCTCAGCAAGAGCACGGATGGTTGTGCCCCAATCCTGGGCACACACCCTGCTGAGGGAAGGAGGGTGCTGGTGGCACATGAAGATTTTCTTTAGGGTAATGCTTGGGGGTTGCTTTGCTTCTCTTCTTGTTTGAGTTCTCTTTTACATAAAATCCTGTGCTGGTTAGGACAGGGCTGTGCCTTATGACTTGAAGTCTAACCAGAGTTAGAGAAAAAAGCCTGAAACTTAAGAGGTATTAAACTCTACTGCTGCTTTTATCCTTATGCACTTGGAAATGCAATATGCAGCGATTAAAGGAAAGTACATGAAATACATTGAGCTGAATCTAAACTTATTTTTCAGACTTCATTTATGTGCCATTAACCATTACTTTATAATCACCATAAAACAACAGATTGTCTGCTTATGTACTTTCTCTTCATGGCTTAGCCACCTGAGAAGAGAGCACTGCAAAGACCCTGCACTAGTGCTGTTTCCCATACAGTATATCTGGGAATATATTTAGTGCCACATTATTTCCAATCTTTCCTAGACTGTATTTCTCACTATTAAAATGCAGCCATAAAATAATTTTAATACTGCTATTCAAATAGCTGACTGCAAATGCCACATATAACCCAGCTCTTCTGCTGGCTTTATTTAATTTTAAACACTTGCAATGTGGTTTTGATCCATTAGGAAAATGCTTGGACTCTTTGTTTTGCAAACTGCTGGGAAAAAAAGCCCCTAAGAATCTGCATATCAGTTAAGGTTTTGAGTTGAGTAGAGTGAGACCAGAGGAGCACGGGGGAGGGTAGCAGAGGAAAACAGTCAGACGGAAAAAAAACCCCTTAAGCTTCAGAAACAGAAAAATTAAGACCAGTACAAATATTTCCAGAAGATGTCTTTTATTATGGAAGTAGGTTTTTCTGCCTTCTTATGCTGTTTATGATCCAAACTCCTATAATAATGTACTTCAGTACAGAAGTTTGAAAATAAATTTGAAATGGTCTGTTTTTATCATTCAAAATGACTAACAGACTGCTATATGCAGGATGTTAGGACACTTCTACAATAAAAGTAGAAGTTAAAAGTACAAAAGACGAACAGGTTTATTGGGTTTTTCAGCCTGAATGTGTTGCTTAGGTGATGCTAGAACATAATTTCTCATACCACAGTGACAGGTAGGTCAGTAAATTAAATATTTAACCTGGTATGTTTCAAAACAGACTTGATCAATGAACATCTTTTTGAAGATGTTTTGTAAAAAATACCAGAGCAGAATTGTGCAATGAGTGAGACATGTCCAATTGTGCAAATTCTTCCTGCTTTCTGGAATAGACCTTCTGATCATCCCATGCCTGGTGCTTGGCTGAAATGACTGAAGGCAACATCAGTGGAGCACAGCACATCCCCCTCAGCTTCCCTCTGTGTCAGCTCACAGACAGTGCAGGTAACCCCCCACAGGGAGAGGGCAGCAGCCACAAGAGTCTATTTGAGGGCAGAAGCTGCAGTTTTGAGGAGCAGTGGCTTAGCTGCCTCCAGGATGTCCAGCTCAGGGTCCAGTGAACGACCTAGTCCTTCCAGAACCATGATGGCAAAGATGATGGAAGCAAAGTTGCTCTCCAGCTTCACCTGGAACCACAACAGACTGAATGGACTCCATGGACCATATTTTCTTGTGTACCCATTGAACCAAGATAGCAGCTCTGCCTAAGCTGAGAGGGGAAGGGGAGAGGCTGGGGACAGCATATGCACACCTGAAACTAAAATGCAACTCCACCAGCTGCACTGTGCAGCCCTGTGGCTGACAACCTTCTCACCTCTAGTTCAGGCCACCACAGCTCTCTTGATTTCCAAAGTTGTTTGCAACTGTGGAAACTTGTCCCCCAAATAATCAGTTATAAGGAGGTATCTATAGTCTAAGGGACTATAAAAAAGATAGGAAAAACTATGTGTTACAAAAATATTCATTTTAGTAATCAATATCAACCATTAAATGCAGTATTAAGACAGAATAAAACCCAGAAAAACAGAAATTTGGCTTGGCAGGGTATGTATCAGACCTGAGAAAGAGCATGCCCACCACTCTTGGATGCATTCCTGCAGTTCCTCTCCTAGCAGCCTGTTTCAGAAGTCAGCCCCCCTCCTTGTAGCCCTTCATGTTCCCAGCAGTTCTCCCTCCTGAGATGAGCTTCCAGCTACTAAAGGCAGTGACAGGACCTCACCTTATGGGTCATCAACAGCTTGAAGACACTGGAGAGGAGATTTCCCACCTGAAGCTGGAATACAAAAGGAGAATTGAACAGCTGATCAAAACCCTCTTTTGTTTCAGTGCTCAGTGCCAGGTTGCACTGAACTGCAGGTAGGTGAGGGTGTGCCATGGTGCACTTGCCTTTCCTAAGGCAATGGTGTTCCCCCGGACCTTGGTCACCAGTTCTGCCATCTCAGCCTTGAACCGCTCGATGTCCTGGCACTGGTTGGCACGGGCGTGGTGGAGGATCAGCTCTGCCACCCTCTCACCCTGAGAAGAGAGTTGAAAAGCACAAATAGGGTCACTTGCTATCAGCTGTTTGCAGTTCTTGCTTTTAGTAGCTGAGAAGTGCATCTGGCAGCACAGGATGGGCTTGGATACACTGGTTAGCACGGATTCCTTGGCAGGCTTCAGCAGATGGAACAGACCAAGCCAAAACGTGTCCCTCATGAGATGTTAGAGCCCTTCAACCTGCAGCTGAGACAGCAACAGGCAAGTAGGAGCACAGATGCTTGTTCTCAGAATGGAGACACCAGCACTGGGTTCTGTACTCCATCTGACTGTGTATTTCAAGTGGGAAGGAGGATAAAGTAGTTCCCCTAATATGGAGGAACGTAGCAGAGCTCAGACCCCCTCACACACCTGTTTTGCTTCCTCTCCTCTACAATGCAGACACAACAGCAAAATGGAGGAAGCCATATGGGCTTTCCAGCAGCAAAGCTGCGGAGGGGAACCTGTGTGGAAGATCAGGATGTTAACCCATTTCTTCCTCTTCTCTAGCAAAACCTGACAAATTCTGCAACAAATCTGGCTCCCACGCAGTCCTAACTTGCAGCAGAAACACTTCTCACCAGGGAGGGGCAGCCACTGCTTCCCATGTAGCACCTTCCAGTTCCTGGGCCACGGAAACGGCTCCGCTCCCGCAGCCTCCTCGTGGGAGCTGAACACCTTATCCCTGTGCTTGGGGAGGAGATGCCAGCAAGGCTCCTCGGCCCTCTGAGGGAGGATTTGAAGGGGAAACGGAGAGCAAGGCCGCTGCCAGAGGCCTCACCTGGCCCTGCACCACGGCGGTGAAGACGGCGCGGAAGTTGCGCAGGTCGGCGCTCTGCAGCTCGGCCACGATGCCGGCGTCCAGCAGCACCAGGCGCAGCTGCCGCGGCCGCAGCTCCAGCCCCGGGGCGTCCCACAGCTCCGGCGGGTCTGCCCGCTCCCTCGGGCTGCCTTGGACCAGGATGTTCCCGGGGTGCAGGTCGGCGTGCACGAAGTTGTCCACGAAGATCTGGAGGATGGGTAAGCGTGAGAGCGGCTCCTCGCAAGCAAACCTGCCCCAGGCAAGCAAAGCTGCCAGGCAAACAGCAGGGCGCTGGTTCTGCTCTGCTCTCCGTCATCGCCGCTGATGGGGCATCGCCCTCGCAGCAGCACAGCAGGCGGCTCCTGCTGCACGTCAGCTCAGGGAGCCGGCAGAGCTTGTGAAGCAATCCAGCGTGGCTGCTGGAGTAGGGTAGGACAGCCAATAGTCCCAGCAGGGAATGGCAGCAGTGCTCTTTGGCAATTAGACTTACACTGGGGCACACTTGTGGACCTTAGCAGAGAGTAATGCAGTAAGAACAGGCCATTTGCCATGCAGTGGCAAAGGTTATAGTGAATGGTTAAGGTTGCCTAGTTCAGGACATCAACCCACATTACAACTGTATTGAAAAGTAAGGCAAACAAGTTAAGAGGAAACAAATGTGTAGCTCTTCTCTGATTCTACTAGCAGATAGCACCAAAAAGGACTGCCACATAACAGTCCTTCCCCACTAACCCTCCTGGCCACCTGGGACTGCAGCACATTCTGCCCCAAGGAGGTTATCTTGGTATTGCATGGATTTCTCCAATGAATTTGTTCAACTGCCATGTAAATAATTAGAGCTGTGTGAAAAACTTTTTTGGTGTTGCCTGAAAAAAATGACCTCTGCCAATTTTATGTTCTCCTTGAGGAACCATACACAATAGATCCAGGTTCATTCTTGTGCACTTATGACTGCATAATCTCTGTCATAAGCTACTAATTTTTCTGCTTTCCAGAGTTGAGTCCAAATTATTTCACCATTCTGGTATGGAAGCCATTCCACACCAGTAATCATCCTATCTGCCTTCCTCTGCACCTCTACTAGTTCTACTACAGCCCTTGAAATGGAGGGCCCTGGACAGAGAGGGACTAGAACTGCACAGAGAACTCAAGAAACAGGTATTTGTTGTGCTCACATAGTGCTGTTTCTTTCCTCTTTAATTCCTTCCTACTCCTAAAATTTGAAACCAACGTTAGCCTTAAACTATTCTACTTCCACCACTGCTTTTCTGAGTGGTAAAAGCTATTTCAGAGCCTTTCACAGTACAGGAGCCAGAGCTGGAGGATCACCATCACCCAGCACAGGGCTGCAGTTATCAGCAGAGCTTCCTCTGACACGCACTGCCCACGCACTCAGGGCTGTCAGGAGCTTTTGCAACTCTTCCCTGCACATTCTCATGGCTCCTCACAAGGCAGTTCACCCTCTCATCACTCCTTTCCACACCAATTGTGATGATTTTAGCCACAGAAGAACCAGACTGCCAGAAGCTGAATCTGGCCAGTTTCTTCTTTACTCCAGATTTTTTCTTCCTTACAAAAAGGCAATTTTAGAGGAGTTGATAAATGAAGAAACTATCTGGCTGTTTTCCTCTGAGTCACATCCATAATCTCTGCAGAGCACGTGGTATTTGCTAATACCATTGCACTTTAAGGTACCTGGGCAATATGTGAGTATTCACTAAATGGATTAGTGGGTGTCTGAAGCAAAGGCTGACTGAGGTGCACAGGCCCATCCTACTGTGTGCAGGCAGATGGCCCCTCTGCAGTGGCAGAGCCTACAGCAGGGGTGCATCCAGCCCAGGCTTTACTCAGACCAGGTATGGGTATGACACGTGGGATGCAAATGGGTTCTCTAGCCATATTATTATCCAAACTGAACAGCTTCTGCAGGAAAACAACCTTCACTCCAGCCTCAGCCAAGTGCCTACCATCTTTAGCAGCATGTCCATGCCCATCTTGGCAAGTCTCTGCCGCAGCTCTGTGGCAATCCCCACGTGCAGGTAGCGTGAAATGGGCTCGCTCTCCTGAAACACAGACAGAGCTGCAGTCAAACACACCCTGTCCCACCTTCATCCATGCCTTTACCTGGCTGCCAAGAGCTGAGGGAAGGTGATAACAATGCCCTAGAAAGGACTTGCCAGAGAGAGGCTGTACCTAGGGTCATGGAGAACGTGACAGAGCCGAGGGTTTGTTCTTTAGGAAGATGGACAGTGTTCCTGGGACAGGAACACCCTTGCCAGGATCACATGGAAGAAAACTAAGCCCGAGAGTAGCCTTGGTCTGTGACTCAAACATCCACAAGGGAAGTGAGGCAAGGATCAGAAAGTGTCAGATTGCTGAGCTCCTTGCTTTGACCCACCACAGAGGAGAGCTGAAGTGTGGTGTTGGTTTGCAAAGCACAGGCAAGCACATGGTGGCTGGCACACTGCTGGTCTGCTTGGTTCAGGCCAAGTGTTCACTTCTACATGGAGCAGTCTGCCACCTGTCTTCTGGGATGCACTGCTTGCTAACAAAGAGAGTGGAAGAGACGCTAAGGAAGGATATCAACCTCCTTAAGCAAATAAAAAAGCATCCTTCTGCCTCCGATCCCTCCTTCTCAAAAAAAACACCTCCTTGGCATGTTCTCCTCAAGGCCTTCCCACTGCTCCCAGACCCTGTAATTCTTACCTCAAATGTTTCCACCAGAACATCTGCTGTTACCAAGGGCCAAAGGGGAGTTGGAAACTTCACAAAATCGACCTCTAGGAAATTCTGTCGGAAGCGCTCCAGATTCCTGGCTTCATAGCGCAAGTCAATCTCGAGGGAGAAACAGAGAAGCAGGTTGGAAATTAGACTCAGCCAGAATTGGATCTTCAGGGTCCTGGGTGAGGATAGGACTGTAGGGTGTAATACTCAGTACCAACAAAACTAGTCAGAAAGAACAGAAACAAAATAAGAGTGGTGTTTCTTACATGCTTATAGGTTCCCTGAGGGAAGAGTAGAGGAGCAGACAGTTGGATGGCCAACATCCCAACATCTTTGAAATGTGGGTGCCCTACTAAAGGCATGGTGTCTCAAAATAGACCAGGACCATGTTGTATTCAAGGACACAAGATCCTGAACTGAAGTTACTGTCCAAACAGCAAGGCAGGCAGACAGGGTAGAAGAACTGCAGCCCCAGCCTCACTTGATGACAGGCAGCCATAGCAGGAAGAAATTTAATGCAACACATATAAAATAATCCACTATGCAAAGTCCAGGCCCTGGCTCTTCAGGGATCCAGTGTCTTGACACAAGAGCATCTCTCCTACTGTCTGCTGTCAGTCAAGGAGTCAAGATAACCTTGCCTCACTGCCCTCACCTGGCAATGGGAAATATCCCAGGAATACTCCTTGTTCATTCAAAGGGAATAAAACTACACTGAGCCTCTCAGATGTTGTCCTAACCCTGAGTCTTCTGCAAATCCACCCAAAGCTCTGCTGAATTGGTACAAATGACCTCGAGTCACATGTCGCTCCAGGCAACAGTTCACAACATGGATTTACTGTGTAGAGTCTTTGCAACAGTAAAAATAATTAAGGCTTTCAAAAGCTTGTTACAGACGTCAGAGTCTGCAATCTAGACACAAAAATTAAATTAGCAGATAATGGTTCATTTAATAGCAACATAAGCCTAATTAAGCCTGTAGTGAAAACTTTGTCAGTTTGGTAGTAGCAATGTGTCTTTAGAAGACATTAGTGAATCAGGATGTTTTCAGATCTGTTTGCAAAGCTTAACTTTACTGATCCTATGAGTCTGATGACAACACAATGTAGAATGTGTTATTAACTTATGTGAAGACATATTGTTTATGCCAATATGTACCTCAGTGCTAAGAAAGATGACTGGAAAGTAGAGATTGCAAACATATGTGTAGAGTTATAGAAAAAAACCAGGCCTGAGCACTTGCTTGGAGAGATTCTTTTGCTAAGGAGAGGTGTCTCACCAGTGTTCACCTCTCACAATACTGCAAAAAGGACTGTGACTACGGCTAGCTGTTCAGGCTGCTCACTAGAAAACACATTCACAGTCTAAAAATAATTTTCAAAGTCTAAAAAGTGTTTTTAAATCTAATGAAGATAGTTAAATTTGTTCATTGCTTTGCTACTTTGTGAGCATATAAGCTTTCCTACAGCAACAGTTTGTGACTGATTAGACTAAAGAACATAAGTAAAGAACAAGCCAGCCTTTATCTAATCATCTAAAATGGGGTGTGTGAACAGAGTTAGAGCCAGCCAGTAGCAAGACAAAGGGCCGTTCTATTTCAGTACCTGGGGACCATGGCATGGCACATACCTGCTGCATCATAAGCTTCTCAAACTCCTCCACAATCTCTGTCAAACTGAGCCACTTGAATCCAGGGAGAAGCCCAAGGATGCGGCTGCCCATCTTCATCAGAAACAGATCCATCTGCACTTGCTGGACCAGCCCAGGGTGCAGGACCTGCACAAGAAGGAGCCATGACAAGACCAACTCCACAGACACTCCATTACAAT
This sequence comes from Climacteris rufus, assembly GCA_013398175.1. Lineage (NCBI taxonomy): Eukaryota > Metazoa > Chordata > Aves > Passeriformes > Climacteridae > Climacteris > Climacteris rufus. Next base: position 167,066 of record VZRZ01008721.1, on the reverse strand, counting down.
GAACTCAAGTGATACATTCCAAATGCACAGAACCCAGAGCCAACCAGCTTCCTCGGCTCGTCCTCAGAATTCACATTTTGCCATGAATTAAGTTATAAAGAAACAGTTCATAATTGTCAAATGTAATATATATCTGTACTGGAGACTACAGTCTCACCTAAAGACATTTTCCACCACTTTTGAGCTCCTGCCCTGTCCCTGACTAGTGTTTGAAGCTACTGAAATATAAGATTTCTTTAAATAAACTTTGCTGGAAAGCACTTATCTGTTCCAGATTCCTTCATGTGAAAAGAGAAGGAATTTCACTGTCTGAAAGGTGGAACAAAACTTACTATTAATTCTTTTAATGTAAATTGGGCCCTTGTAGGCATTCCTAGTCCCACAGGCCACATCAAATCTTGAGCTCTTCGTCTGGGAAGAGCTGGTGCCACTGCAAGCGTGGATTGTGGCTGGCTGGAACAAAAGCACCGAGAAAGGACACCACGAGAGACAGCATCCCGTCTCGTTCTGCCTGGCCCTACCCAGCTAGTCCTCTCCATGGGAATTAAAATCTGATGGACCTCGCTCAGCACACTCCATTTCCATACATCCACCATTCAGGCATATGACTTACTTTAATGGCTACAGGCATGAGCTGTCTGGCGGATGAAAGATTTGCATTCGGGAGTGGCTCGGCCATCTGCTCCAGCAGGGACATGCTACTCGCGGGACTCCCCCGGGAGCAGTCCGCTGGGATCTGCTCCTCCCTGCTCCTCTCAGGCCACATCTCCTTGCTCTTCCTCCTTCTCAGCCACCTGAGGAGGCCTCTAAATCCTGACACTTCCCACGCTTCGGAGGCGGACCTGAACTCCGAGTGTTGCTCCAGCTCCTTGGCCCGGGAGCCGGCAAGAGCAGCGAGGTCAGCATAGGCTTTATACACCTGGGCAACGCAGCCCGAGCCGACCGGCTCCCGGCTCGGGAACCTCAGGATGCCCGTCCAGTCCTCGCCGAAGGCCTTCCTTAGGAGCTCGTCGGTGTGGCCCCACGGGTGCGGGCTCACCTCGACGTGCAGCTTGGAAAACTCATCGCAGAAGGCCTCCGAGAAGAGGTCCCTGCGGGTGCTGGCCCACTGGCCCAGCTTGACACAGGTGGGGCCGGCGGCCTCGGCCGCCCTGCGCAGCAGCCGCAGCCACGGCGCGCCCAAGCGGGGCCACAGGCGGCTCAGCGGGTACAGCAGCAGCAGCGGCCCGAAGCGCAGCAGGAGCCCGCAG
>VZRZ01008721.1:76687-164656 GCA_013398175.1 Climacteris rufus | reverse complement strand
TCCCTTGCGCCCCCGCGCTGGCTTTTCCTCACCCCCGTGCTGCGTTCGGCTGCACAGAGGGAGAGCGGGGGGCGTGAGCCGAACTCCCCCGCGCTCCCGGGCACCGCCGCTTTCCCGCCGGGACGGGGCGGCTGCTGCTCCCGCCGGACGCGGGAGGGCCGGGCCCGCTGCCGGAGCGGGTCTGGGCCGGGGGAGAGGGGCCGAGGGGACGGGGGGAGCTGCTGAAAAGCCGCCCCGGGCGGGTCGGGAGCGGCGGGGCGGAGGAGCGGCGGCAGCCCCGCCACCCAGCACGGGGCCCCTGAGTGAACTCAGCCTTGCCTCGGTCTCCGGCACAAAACAGACGAGGAAAGGCTAAGCACATTCTTTGGGGGAAGCACGGGCCCTGCTGGAGCAAACATCCAGAGTTCTCAGTTCGGCAGACCCCTGAATCCCTTTGTAACCATCGCATTGCATTTCTCTCTCTCTGCTCTGGATGTGCTTTTCTCTTACTTTGCCCTCGGCTGGAGGAAACGCCTGCACTTGTGTGCAGCTTGTGGCTGCACAGGGTGGCATTTTTGACTTCCGCTGGGGATCCATGAGAGTATTCACCCGTCCTGGGGAGAGAAACGCTAGCTTGCCTTCCCGCTGTTGTACCCAGGGATGATGGGTGCTGATGGGTTAGACATAGAGCTGGTGGAGGGGAATGGTGTTTGGGAAGGGAGCAGGGAAGAAGTTACATCTGGCTGCTGCTGTGGTTCCAAGGTGTCAAATGCAAACCGGAGGTTAAACCCGTTCCAGGTGTACTTGAGAAGCTTTCAGAGATTTTGGTTTTATGGGTGTCCAAGAAGCATGGCCCTTGGTGCTTGGTGCTGGAAGAGGGATGGTCATGGGGAAGTGAGGCTTTCTGAGTGCTTGGGTCTGCACTGGAGCCTCCTCGCAGGACCAGGGAGTACATGCTAAGTATGGGCACTAAATCCTGCTCTTTACAAGAGCACAGCTCAGCAAGTTGTGTGGGAGTCGCTCCTGACCATCCCCAGTCACCTTTACCCTTGCCATTTAACTAGTTAAGTTTGTTGCTTTTGTAGCCTCTTCAGCCTGGAACTCAGCTGGGAGGATTGAGATTACCAAGGGGATTTCCATGTCGCTTTCATTTGCTACTGTGAGGGGAGCTGCTGGTGTTGGTGGTGGATTAAAAAGCTATTTTCTGTGTTGGCTGCCACCTTACTGACCACTCATTCTTGGTGTGTGGTAGTGAGGTCCAGGAAAGTGTACTGGCTGTATTTTCTGAACCACCAAAATGGGAGTTGTTATTGCATCCTGGCAGAGGAAAGGAATGCATTTCCTCGACCCTTGTGTTGTATTCTGAATTGCTGTCATCGGGGTAGTGTTTGTGGGGTTTGGGCTGGGGGATTTGTTCAGTTGTTGTTTTGGTTTTTGAAATCATCCAGGCAGTGTTTCAGCGTGTGAAAATGGATAACTACTATGTTGGGTCAGGCTTGGAAACAACTGAAAACACTAAGTATGGAAATGAGAGCAAAGCCACAGGATTTCCCAGGGTAATAAGGCGCCTGTTTGAGCAACAGAAGAGAAAGCACTGGAAACAAAGGGTGCTGGAGTGACCGCGGATGTAAAAAGCAGGCTGAAGATTTATGGCTCTGCTGGGACCACTCTGTGCCTGTGTGGGTGAGAAGGTTGTGTGCTGAAGCCTGGCTTGGCCTTGGGCATGTCCATGTCCTACCAGTCCGTGCAGAAGATGCTCCCAGTCCATCAGCCCAGGCCCAAAGCACAGTACCCCTGGCAGACCACGAGCGCACGTGCAGTGTCCCAAAGTGCTGCTTTTGCTACTGTCCCCAGCTCGCTGCCTTGGGAAATCTAGGGACATTTTGTCTGCCAAGACAGCCTCTGCCTGTGCTTTCTGTTCTTCAAAAACAAGAAGAGCATTTAGATCCTTTGTCAGGCACTTACAATAGGCTTTTCTTTCTCCCGTGCCCGGCGTATTTGTGTGTTAGAAATGTTCATTTTGACAAGGAGATGATAAATATAGACCACATAAGCTGTGTTTTTCAGAGGTGATCTTAATTCAGGAGGAGTTTTTCCCATGAGTTATTCTTAATATCAGCCATAAAAACCAATTCATAGGGACGGGACTTAAAATCCGTATTTTGCTGGGCACTGTGGGACACAGAAGCAAGCTCAATCCTTGTCCCAAGTTTAAGAAATTTGCTGGTGAAATCATAATAACACAACACAGCCAGACTCTTAAACATGGAGAGATGCTGGGCACACATGTAAGTGTCTGATAAGTGTCATGTTCTTTTGGATCCCCTGAATGCATCATTCAAAGCAGCTGGTTCTCCCTTCCTTTTGTAGCACCTGACATTTATTTCCTGGCTGGAACTGTGCTGGAGCTGCTCCTTCCTAAGTGGAGGCCAGACCAAGGGGAGAAAAGGCTCTGTAGTGCACCATTAAGCCCATGAGAGTGGAGAAGAACCTCTCTTAAACTCTTGTTGAGGCTGGTTAATTGTGATGATGGCTCTTAGGCATCCAGAACTGAGGTATAAGCTCTTCAGGGAAGCATTTTTTAGCGGAAGGATTTAAGTACTAGTGGCTGATATGTCTGTTGGCAGGATCCCAAGAGCTGGCTGAAAGAGGCCTCTACTATGAAAGAAATGCTGAAATAGGACTTTTAATGCACTTGCACAGCAGTTCCTTAAGGGCTGAGGAGACTCTCCACAGGGAAGAAGCGAGTGGGATGTAGCTGGAAAGAAATTTCTTGTTTCATTCAAGTCCTCACAATAAATGAGTGATCCTGGCTTTGTGTAGATACAGCTCAAATGACATTATTGTATCTGAGGGGTTGAGGATTACCAGTCTGTAAGCACAGGTTTACCCACACAAGGCAGGAGGGGAGACTGTTTTCTTGACTGTAGCTCTGAAGTGCAATGGAAAGGACAATAGCACATTTACCTTGCTTATGGGATTTTTTTTTTTTCTGGTTTCCACCTCGAAGAGGCATTGTCAGCTACTGGAAATGAAAGCAAAGGTTGAAATGTGAGGATATGGATGAGGTTTGGTGGTGGTTTCAGCCCAGGTTTAGGTGAAGATGACCATAACACTGAACTCCTGGCTGTGCTTTTGAAATATATCTTCTGTAGGGGCCTTGGGTGGTCTCAAAGTTGGGTGCCTGAGACAAGCTGGAGTCCCCAGAGCCTCTGACTCTCTCCAGCCTGGGATTTCAACCCAGGCCTATGTTCTCCAGTGCAAGCTTAGCACAGAGCAGACTGAGGATTAGTTCAAGGCCTCTGTTAATAAAGCACTAAAAGGCATCATCACTGTCTTAGATAAATAAATACTTAAGGTCCTACAGGCTGCTCCTATTGAAGATTTCTCCCAGCCTTTACATGGTTCACCACCCAACTGGGTCAAGGTTCTCTGTGTTTGTGGACATGGGACTGAGGTGGTGAAAGCCACAATTCCCCAGGCCTTTCCTGATCAAAGCAATGGATACTTACCTGCCACTCATATAAGTCTTCACCAGTTCATGGCTTTTAGTGAGCTGGAAGCTCAGTGGGAACTCAGAGCACAGAGCCTGCAGCAGGACACCTTTGGGGCTCTGCCATCCTGATGGTCCAGTCCCTCCTGTGCCAAGGCAGCTCTGAGCAGTTCTGACCACATCAGGTGGTTCCAGGCTGTCATCCTTGCAGTTGCTCACAGAGGTTGTGCTCTTGGGATAATCCTGGCGTGATGGGCAGGGTAACCCTGTGCTGAAACCCCCTGGGTTTGTGCTGCTCTGGGGTAAATACCTTGCCTAAACATTTGCTGGTCAAATGTGGGGTGCTGTGTGTGTGCAACAAAAAGTCCGAAAGGGGCTCATGGGAAATCCTCCTTGTAAGAAGTTTGAAACACAGTGACTCCTTTCTTTAATGCAGCTAGCATGTATTGAGAACCTAAGTTCTGTCTTTTCTGAAAATAGTGCTGTCCCGTGGTAAAACTGAAGGAAGTCAAGCATAGCTGGAAGGAGAGAGGCTTGAAAGAGTACTGTCCTGCTGGAATGAATGCTGTGAGTGCTGGTATAATCTTCATTCTTTGCTTCAGTGGTTTTTCCCCTCCCCAGGTTAGGGAAAGCAGCTGCAGCTGGCATGCTGTTACTTTCAAGCATTTAGCAAAGCAGATGCAAGTGTTAGTGGTGATTAAAAGTCAGTTTTTACTGATTAAACTTGTTAGGCTTTAGTACATCTCTGAGGCCCCTTGTGTGTTTTGGGCAAGGTTGTCGTGCCGGTGCTGGGACACTGCCAGTCAGGTTTGCTTGGGGTCTTCTGCTTTCCTTGTTTTTAATTGCTGGTGTAAGGAAGAACTTGGCTTGAAAGTTACCTGGTACCTCCATGGGCTGTTACAGATGACCTTTGATGAATGTGAGGTACATCTGTGTCTGCCATCTAACAAGCAACTTCTGGGCTGGTGTAAAGCCAGAAGCTGCTCCCAGGGAGCAGGAGGGCCAGGAGGGGAGGTGTTTGCACTGCAGCCAAGCTGCTGTGTGCAGCCTGGGCAGGAGCTGCCGGTCCTCAGTCCCCCTGCACTGCAGGCAGAGCTCTGGCTCAGCCCTGTGCTCCTGGGCTGGGAACTGGCAGTAGTTACGTGATGAAAGGGAGCAGAAGATGGCTTTTCCTGAGCTCTGCCTTTGCCCATACGTGTGCTGGCCCAGAGCCAGGATGGAAACTCTGTCCTCATGAACAGAGAGAGAGAGAGATGGGAGGAGCGAGAGATGAAGAGGGGCCCAGAAGCAGAGTGAGTTAAAATAAAAACACCAACTCACAGAGAGAAAAGCCTCTGACAGATGGGCCTGGCCATCCCCTGGGTTCTTCATGCAGTTGGCTCCACGTGCAGTGCTGACAAGATCTCATCTAGGGGTGTGGGGAAGGGGCATGGACCATCCTGAGATGTGTGAAGGAAGATCAGAATAGAAGACAAACGGAAGGAAGCTAGACAGGTAAGTCAGCTGTGGCTCAGCTGTCTCTGTGATGTCTGAAGTGGGTTCTGTGAGTTGCTGCTGCTGGTGTTGTGTCCCTAATAAGGCAGGTGCTGCCATGTGAGCTGTTGGAGGAGCACTGCTTTGTTTCCAAGTGTGGCATCCTTTAACTGTGGCCAGTCGTGTCTCCTCTGTAAAATCGCATTGCTAATGCTGGGGGAGCTTTGTTCCACTGCTCTCGTTCCCTCTAGCATATGTACAGCAGAGAGCTGTCAGTCTGAATGGAGCCTAAACACTCTGCCAGGAGATGCTGGCAGCTGTAGTTTCCTGTGCCCATCTCATTATGCATCATGGTAAGTAATCAGATGGGCTGCAGAGCTCAGCACATGGGGTACCGACCTTGCTTGGGAGGGTCTTGCCTTGGTTGGATATCTGTGCAGGAGACTGTGCCTGGCAGAAAATCTGGGCTCAGAGAAGTGGTCAGAAAAGCTTTGCTTTGAGCTCATTTGAAAATCTGGCCCAGACAGTTAAATTGTGGAGAGCTGATGATGGTTAGGGGCAGCTTGAGTGGGGAGAGGTGCCACCTCACTTGGAAGTGGTTGAAAGAGTTCTGAGTGAGACCCTGCCAGACCTTGAGTCTCCTGATCCTGCAGATCCCAAAGAGCACATGGCTCCTGACCAAGTTCAGGCACATAAGTTGTGTTTCCAGAAAGTTACAGGGAGCTCTGGCAGTCCACTGGAGAGACTGTTTCAGGGGGCAAGGACTTGCTGTTCCTTGTAACCAGAATAACTTTAAATGGCTAGATGCTCTGTGTTTTAATGAAATTTCCTCTTGGGAATAAAAGTGGTGAAGTGTTTCTGTGATGCTGCTACACTTCAATATTCTGTAGTGTGCCCCTGCTCTGGCAAATGGTTTCAGCAGCCGTGTGGGTCAGGCTCATGCTTGCATCCACCCATCCCAGTGCTCTGGCTCCCAGTGCAGTACATCTTTTCTGCTCAGGGAAGTTTGGACTGTACTTCATGCAATTCTAATTGAAGACAGTGGCCTTTGAGCATAGAATTCAAATTAAGCACTTGCTTAGGTGTTTGCTTCATCACAAGTGGTCTCTCACTCGCCCACTTGTGTTCTGTAGAATCGTTCTGTATTAGCTGTGCCCTTGAACACTGATTTTTCTCTTCTTACCATGCAAGACTTCTTGCCAAGTGCTTGCTGATAAGCCTGTGTTACTGTGAGCAGTTCAGGTGAGATGCTGTCACAGCCCTGGTATTTTGGAAGCCTTGTGAATAGGCATGCATATGTGAATGATTAAACCAACCCATCAGGGTGTCATCTGGAGAGGAACAAATGCTGAGCTTGCTTTGCAGGCGGGGGGAGGATGAGCTCCCCCTCTGTTTTTGCTGAAAGCTTTTCCCCTCTGCAGATGTGCAGCTGCTGTAGTTCTTTGCCAAAAGGCGGCCGTGACTTCCAGAGCTGGGAACGTGCACACATCTGTTTGCCGAGGAGAGCAGCAGAGGGGCTCGGGTCTCCTGTCCCAGGGGATGGTGTTCTCGTGATAGATAGTGCAGGCTGTCGTGGAGGGAAATGGCAAATTTCACAGGGCACTCAGAGGGCACTTCATCAATAGGAGTTTGCTTGCCAGTGTCAGCCACACGCCACCTTTCTGAATTAAAAAGGAAAGAGCTCCCAGAGATCTTTCAGACTACTGGAGCATACTCTTTAAAAACATTAAGCCCCTGCAGAAGATGTGTTTGTTTTCCACATACAAAAATACAATGTGTTTCAGCTGCAAAGGGTGCTGTTAATGCAGGCTTCACAGGGGTCTTGGGGAAGAGTTGAGTCTTGGCTTATCCAGAGCTGAGAGTGGCTTAGTAGCAAAGGGAAAGAAATGCCCCTTACTGAAACTGAGAAGGATGTCTGCACCAGCACATGTAGCACTTCAAAAATCGACCTCCAGCCAAAACCAGACCCTGGAGCACCCTCCGCAGTCTACTGGGCCATGGGAGCTTTTTCCTTGAATTCAGGGAGCTTGGGATCAGGTAACTGAGAATCTGGTTTTCCCTGCCTTGACATGCAAGGCTGCATGTACAACAATCCAAATTGTACAAGACAATTTGTTACTGTAAAGAAATGTGTAAGATATTGAGCTTTTTCCAGATGATCTCAGAAGCCCTGATCTAGCTGGCTGTCATGTCTCAGCTTTGTCAAACTCTGAGAGAGGCCTGAGAGGTTTCCTACTGGGAAACCAACCCATGGTAATTGTTTTTGCATCAGATTTCTGTCTCTGTCCCCCGAGGTTACTGTGAGTGACTCCAAGCTGAAGTTTTGCCGTGGTGACACCACTCACGTAACAGCTCTGGTGGTGGTGAAGGATAATGACAGCTATTGCCACTTAGTCTGTGCTAAACCTTGCCCCACCAGTGTCCTCTTGCTTGCACAGCAGGAAACTTTCCTTCTAGAATGGTTTAGCTTACTCAAATTCAGTGAGAAACCAAGGTTTTTCCCTGTTAAATTCATAAATTCCTCCACTAGTCAGGGAGACGATTTTGGGCGTGTTTCAAGGAAAAATGCAATCACCTCTAAAAAGGCACAAATTTCATAAAATGTTGTAAGAATTTGATGAGGTGGTTTTTTGGTTGTTTGGGGTTTTTTTAATAACTTATTCTGACACGTAATATATTGCTTAATGTTCCACTTGCTTAATGTTTGTTTGCATGGGGTAAAATAATTTTTTCTGATCCAAAGCAATCTGGAAACATTATGAGAAACAGAAACTTGGCATGTCAGAGCAGTGAAGGATTTCAAATGACCAGCAACGACTGCAGAAATACAAATTCTAACTTTTCTGTCCCTCAAACCAGTATTCACACATGTCTATCCCTCTGGTCATTCATGCTCAAGGCAGCCTTTCACTAGAATTTCATTATTATTGCTGTTAATAGAACAGACCAGACTATTTCAGTTGGAAGAGACCTGCAGTGGTCATCTGGTCCAGCTGCCTGACCACTTCAGGGCAGACCAGAAGTTGAAGCATGGTCTTAGGGCACTGACCACATGCCTTTTGCACCCTGACAGACATGGGACATCAACCACCTCTCTAGGAAATCTGTTCCAGTGTTTGGCCACCCTCTTGGTAAAAAAATGCTTCCAAATGTCCAGTCTGAACCTCCCCTGCTGCAGCTTTGAGCCATTCCCACACGTTCTGTCACTGGGACAAGAGCTGAGCATCTCCCTCTCCACTTCCCCTCCTCAGGAAGCTGTAGAGAGCCATGAGGTGTGTTTTATTTTTGCTTCAGGCTCCTGCTAAACATCTGCCTTTTGAAAAATCAAGCCTGACCTTGGATTCCACTGATTTTTCTTTCTTTCTAAGTAAAAAGGACTTCCCAATAAAGCCTGAAAATGGTAATCACCAACCCATTCTTTTTTCCTGATCAGAAGATCAGCTGTTTCACTGTCTCTTGCACGTGTAACTTTTTTTTTCTTTTTTACCTTGTAAACAATAGGGTTTTTTAATACATGAGATTTCAGTATGATTTGCCACAAAATTCTTGAAAGTGGAAAATTAAGCAGAAGATTTTACAATGCACCTTTTCTCAAGCAGTTGTTTGACAGGGTCAGCATGACTTGGTGACACAGTGAATGAAGCACAGTGGGATGGGTGTGGACGAGGTCACCCAAAAGAACAAGGCGGTGTCACTGTCATTGCTCCATTCACTTAAGCTGAGCAATGACCTCTGAGTGAAGTTTGGGGCTTTTTGGTGCTTTGGAGGAAATTTGGTGGTATTGCTTTTTCAGTTTTGTGGTTGAATAAAAAAAACAAACTATAAATAACTATTTGGAGAAAAGTTGCAGGGTAGTCCCATCTCTTTTCTTCCCTCCTTTTTTCCCTTCAAAAAAATAAATAAGAAGGAGAGGAAGCCTAAATAAAGTGCTTCAGGCTCCTTATGAAGGAAAAGCTTAACACATCCGCTCAATCTAGCTAAATTTTGGTAGGTAATGTCATTTCACCATAAAGAACCTGACTGTTGTAAGCTTCCTTCAGATTACCTAAAATATTTTCTTGAAAGTTTCTCTCTGTGTTGGGGGTTTTTTGGGGCATACTAAATTTAGATCAAACTTGGCAAAAATTCTTTAAGTTAGAAACCATAAGTAATTTACTCATCCAGCAACACTGAAACCTGTTTGTGATTCATGCAGATTGAACTGCTGAGACCATGCAGCTGTATTTCAGGTATGTGAGTGCATCTTGACCAGATAAGTTGGATTCTGGACAATTTCTGGTCAGGTAAGAGAAACAGGCACTTTTACAGTGTGGTTCAGTTTGGGAGATGCCTGCCTCAGGAAGAGAGAGTACTTGTAGAGCACAGATCACCTCTTGGGAGTATTCTTAGTTTTATATGATACCTGTATTTATAAACATGGTGCATCTCTAATATTTTTTGCTTGGGAAGGTATATAGGCAAAGATAACTCCTTGCTAACCCATTTCCAGGGGTGAAATTTCCCCTCTGTCCTGCTCATCTTTTTAATATGAATGCAGTGAACCCACTTAGAGATGATTTTTATTAAGTAGATGCTATGCAGGCTGAATGTTTGAGTTACTACATGCGGAAGAGATGTGAAGAAGAATGCCTACTTGGATGCCAAACATTTTTCTTACCAACCAAGAAGTAAATCAAGCATAGCATTACATAAGCTCTTCTTGTTCCTCTTCTAATAGAATAAGATGTTTGGGGAATTTCCCCTGAAAGATCAAGTTTAGCTTTCATTTGCCAGTTATGTCTGTAGTGATTCTCTTTTTAAGAAAGAAAATCCAGTTGTTATCAAAACATCCTTTGTGTTCAGGTAAGGCAACATAGGGCAGCTTCTACCTTTATATAAAGAAAGTGCTTCTGGTGAGGAATAAAAAAAAAAAATGTAATCTAAAAGAGGGAGCATTTAGATTAAATGTTAGGAGGAAATTCTTTATTGTGAGGGTGGTGAGGCACTGCAAGAGGATGCCCCCTCCCTGGAAGTGCTCAAGGCCAGCCTGGGGACTTTGAACCACCTGGTCTAGTGAAAGTTGTCCCTGTCCATGGCAGAAGGCCTGGAACTAGATGGACCTTAAGGTCTCTTCCAGCCCAAAGCATTCTCTGATCTAACTGGCCTGTTCACAGAGTATTTAATCTTTGGAACACATGCATTTGCTAAAATCACCATCTTTTACAAGGGAATAAGCTGTTTACACACAGCCTCTTCCCTGTGCCAGATCTTTGGAGCTGAGAGCGTCACGCTGATGCTTTTGGGACAGTGGGGGTGGGAATTTCACAGAGGAACCTGCCCATCAGCAGGGTGCTGTACCAGGCAGGTCACCTTCTCCCAGTGCTGGCCCTCTGCTGGGGGACACCTCACCTCTTGCCCTGCAGGAAACCTCTGGGTTCTTCTACCATCCCAGGAGAACCTGTATGAGCTGTCCCATCCTGAGAGGTTTCATGGACCTGGGCAGAGGGGGCTGTGCTTGTGTTTCTGTAGGTAGACCCGTGCTGGGGATGAGCACAAATGGGGTGAGTGTGGAGGCTGCTGGGTGAAATGGAGCCACACCTTAACCACTGCAGCTGGGATTTGCCCTTGCACTGGGCTGGAAATGATGTGTTTATGAGCATTTCAGATGAAAGGGGGTGATGTTTATTGAACGGCTCAGGGGACAGGCCTTCTGCAAGGGGTTTAACTCCAGAATTCTCCTCCTTTGATACTTTGTTCCAGGCCCTGGAAAATGCACCCTTGTGAGACGCAGTCAGTGCTGGCTGCTTTGTAGTAATGAGTTTTTCCTGTGCACAATAAACAGTATCAGGGCCCAGGCCAGGACAACATCCAAACATCTTGGGTGGAGCATGCCCTTGTGGTTACCCTGGAATACAAAACTTGGATGCACGTTTTCTGGGTTGGAAGCTTGCATACAAATAGCTCTGCTTCACTTGAGAGATAAGGGCTGGTGGAGAAAACTGTACATGGGTGCTCTGCTTTTGCTCCCTTATCCAACAGTGTGATGTATGTGAAAGAAAGTAAACAATGGAAATTAAAGTCCTCTATGTATGTATTGGCTTTAGCACATCCCTTGGAAGGCAGCAGTGAACAATATGTGCTTGTTTGATAACTCTCCAGTTTCTATGTTTTCTGCTGTGAGAAGCCCAAAGGAACACTTGAGAAAAGGAAAAAGCCAAATCTCCCTAAGAAATGCTTTCAGTATTTCTCACTTTGGTAGTTGGTTCATTGGTTGGTTATTAATTTAGTTATGAAATAACCTTAAGGTTTTCAAAAAATTGTACCGTGATCTCTCTGAAAGTGGAATGAACTTGGGACAAAAGTATTTTCCTTTTCTAATAGTGAAGATTTACAGCACTCATCAGTATTTGCCAAGGCAGCATTATTGGTGGGTTCATGGCCACCCCAAAGCTTCCATGGAGCTGTTGAAGTTTATTAGGGACTACAGAATGACTAAGGACAAAAGACAGTGGAAATGTGTTAGGGATAGCATAATTATATATCTTGTTTTGGCAGCCCTTTTTTACTGCTTGTTTGGAGAAAGGCAAAAAAATATCACTTGGTGAGGAAAATGTGTAGTAATAATGTTTTGAAAGGGATTTTTTTGTTGGTTGCTTGTTTTTCACAGAGAAACTGGGAGTTATTACTCACATTTACAATAACTAAGGATATGTCATATAATTAAGGATATATCATAGGATAATCCAGGCTGGGAGGGATTGCAGGAGGCCTGTACTCCAGCCTCCTTCTCAAATAGGTTCAGGTCTGAGCTCAGACCAGGTTTCTCAGGGCTTTTGTTGGGCCTTGAAAACCTCCAGTCATGGGGAGACAGCAAGGCTGTTCTAGAGCTCTGTTATCCTCATGGTGAAAAGAGTTCTATTATCCTTACAGTGAAATTTTTTCTTTCCTTACATCAAGTCTGTTTCCTCTCATCTTGTGTCTCATCCAAGAGAGAAGAGCCAAGGAATTTGCTTCAGGTCACACACTGTGCCACACCAATGGTTTTGTTTTTATGAGAAGTAAGGCAATTAAAAAGTCACAACAGAATGTGGAAGCCTGAGTCATGTTTCCGAAAGGGACTGATCACCCGGGTGTCAGTAAGGTCTGCCCTGGCCACACTTTGGTTTAGAGCATCACTGTGTCAGTCTGCCTGTCTTCTGAGCTGCTGGGTGTGAGGAAGCTCTTCAGACCATGTCTAGATTAATTAGTTCTTCTGGAAGTCCCCTTTCCAGGGCTGTGATCTGTTATCTCAGACATCTCCCACATTAGCAAGTCCTGCCAGCTCCATGGATCTGGCGCCCAGTGAGCAGCAGAGTTTGCGTAGGCACTCGAAGGTGCAGATCGTAATGCTCTCAGTTTCCCCAGCCATACCTAGACGTGTCTCACTGTTGCAGTCAGTGAAAAAGGAATGTGTACTTACAGTTCTTTGAAAATGTTAGCTGCTTCTACAGTCACAGGATCATTTAGCTTGGCAGAGACCTCTAAGATCATGGAGTCCAACCATTAACCTAACACTGCCACGTCCACCACTAGACCACGTCCCTAAGTGCCACATAAATACAATGTGGAGCTAATGCAGTCGAAGCTGGGACCTATTTGGGAGTTAAAATAAGGGCATGGAATTGCAAGTATAAGTGCAAGCCTAGGAGGAATGTTTGTTTTTTAAAAATCTGATCCTCGGTTGTGAAAATGGGTCTCAAACTTCAAAGTCGTGTAATCAGTTTTGAAAATTTGACCCTTCTCTATTTTACTTACTTCTTTCCCTGGGGATTTTCTGCCACAAAAGTGGCAGAAGAATGTGCCATTAAGCCATCATGATGTTTTGCTGGCATTTTTGCCTGACAGCACCAGGAGATCAGATCTTTTTCCCCCTCTGTTACAAAGTTTTATGATCAGAAGCTGTACTGGAGCCCATGGGGTAGAAAGTATGGATGCTTATCTGCAACAGGCTTGCTCCTTGTGCTCTGCCCTTGTCTGGTGGGCTTGGGGAGCCTTTAAAACTCAAAGGGTCCTTCCTTATGTTGTTTCAGGTTGCCAGATCCCTCGTTACGGAGAGAGTGTGGGTGGGTGGACAAGCAACACGGTGATGTGACTTAATTTTCTGTGTGTTGCTTTCTTGTCCGGGCTGCCAGCACAGGGGAAGCCCTGGTGTTGGTGTCCCCAGGCCATTGCCCTCCAGCCACCCTGGTCTGCTGACCATTTCAGCAGTTCCCGTGCTCAGGATCACCCTGGGAGGGAGCAAATATCAAACCGCACGTGGAAGGGTGGAGGAGGAAGAGGGATTTTTCCCTGGGATCAGGGCTTTGGTAGGGTTTTCTTCCCGCTTGTGTTGGCCGTGAGCGCAATGACCGCTTAACCACAGGGACGGCTCTGGCTCCCTCCCCCACGCTTCCTCTCCCTGGCAAAGCAGAGTCGCTCAGATTTCCTCCCAGCACGGGCGGATGGCGGCTCTCAGCTACATTCCTTCGATACAAAGGGAAAGGAAAAACTGCTCCCCGCACGGGCAGATGGCCGACTGTTTCCTGGCAGCTCCGCTCCACTGTCCTTTTTCCTATTGTCCTGACAAACACATGCATGCATACACACACACACACACCGAGGGCAGCTTTCCTCCTGGAAACACAAATAAATGCAAGCCCTCTTTGCAGAGGTTTATTCCTCTTTGGAGCTGTGGGTTTCCCCCTCGTGAGGGCTAAAATCTTTGGCCGCTCACGTGCTGCCTGGCCTGGCTGTCTGCTCGGGAAGGCCGAGCGAGGGGATGGTGTTGCTGTACTGTGGCTGGAAGATTTCAGCAAAGAATAAGATTTGCAATAAACAGATTCTGCCTTCAGGTGGCCAAGACGCATGGGAGAGTGAGGGTAGGGGTAAGGAGGAGGTTGAACAAGACAGAAGGAGTGGGATCTCCAGAACCAAAAAGGAAACTGTGTGACTTTTTGCTCGAGCTCAGAAGGTGATGCTTGGTGGTGACAGACTGCAGTGGAAGGTCATGGACTTGGAGCTGGTACAGGAAGGTCTCGTGGAGCATGCAGATGGTGCCCCAAGGTTGTGGTGATGGACACTTCAGGAAGCTGTGCTAAACCCTCATCAGGAGGGATGGGAGTCAGCATCCTGCGGGGTGAAGGCCACCAAAGGAGAGATTTGCTGAGGTTCCATTTGTCTCCCCGATGATAACTTATTTTGGAAGAAGTTAAGGTTCTTCATTTTAATGCTCTCATTTCCTTTCTGAATGTGAAACAATTTGTCTTCCTGCCAGGAAACTCTTTGCTCCTCAAAGAGACCTCTTTGGGTCCCATTTATGTTCGAATAGCAGAGATTATCTCACCACATCAAAAATTAATTCCAGTGTGGCTCATGAGCTGAACACTATTTTTTAGTGACAGGTTGTTTCCTATGCTGTCAAATGTTTGGGTTTCTTATAAGCATAATAACCCTGAATTCTTTCCAATTCTTTTACACCAGAAGTGATTTACTGTTGTTGTAGGACTGGTATGTTTGTAACACAGCATTCCTGTTAAAGGAGACAAAACACCTACATCAGTTAGCTACCCTGGTAAAAATGAGTATTTGCCAATTTATTTTTGACTTTGTTGGGGACTGAAACCAGTTCCACTGCATCTGCTGGAATCGTGTCTCTCCGTGTGGCTGGTGGATGATTCTGCTGGCAGATGTTTGCTTGTGTAGATCTGGTCCATATTTCTTTTCTTTTATTCTCTATGGGCTACAGTTGTCTTCTCTGTGGGTGGTTTCAAAGCCAAGGAAAACAGGTATGGATGGCCATGTCCATTGATGTAATCAGCAAGGATTCACCACTAGTGTCATCTTCAGCCTTGACTTCAAGTAACTGCATTTTCATTGATTAGGCTGCAAAGCAAAAGTATCATACTTTGAAAGGGGATGAGCAACCCCCCTGTGTGCACACATGTGCAAGATCTAAAACACAGGGAGATGATCTAGTAATGCCAAGAACTGTCACAGAAGAGCTGTCCTCTTCTCCTGTCTTCATTCCCAGGGTCTTGGTTTCCTCATCTGGAATTGCGGAGTTTCTTCAATCTTTTTTTCATTACTTCCTTATAGAAAGCATAGCCTGAAATACATAGTTCCACTAAACATTGCAATTAGACTTTATCTCAGCAGCTAGATTGGAAAGTATTGAATCATTCTCTTCTTTCCATGTGAATTTTTTTCATACTATTTGTTAGCCTACCTGCAGCAGGGAAGACTCATCATGTGATACAAATCACACTTGCCACCAGAACGATTAGCAGTATTTACCTTCTGTACATGCAGGACTAAATCTGTGATTGGGAGCAGTGAATTAGGAAAAGAGGGTTTCTGTTTTGTTTGACAGGGTCATGTAGCATCCCACTGCTAACCCTGGAAATGCTGTTTTCCAGCTGAGGGTGTGTCTGCCCGAAGGAAACTGAAGGGATGTCAAATACCCTTTGAGTTGTTTTCTTCTGTTTGTTATGTATTTAGAGGGAGGAACAAAGAGAAAATAAGACAATGGGAAATGGGGGACAAGCTTAATAATAATGGGTGCAACGAACCCCACCTTTAACAGAAGACAATTCACATTGTGAGACCCTGTTTTCGATTACTGTCTTCAGGTCAACATTTTATTTTTGTTTCAGTCTGCACTTTTCCATGCTGAGCATTGCCTCTGGCTGAATTACTTTTGAAAGCCTTCAGGCAAAATGTTTCAGCTGTTTCAGTGTGAAGCTGGGGGAGAAAACTGTTAAAAAGGAAAGCTTTTCCTTTGCTAAAACTAATCTGATGCTTTGAAACAGAAGTGCTGTTCAGATCAGGATTTTGTCCTTTGCCACTCCTGAGTCATCTCTGCCTGATGCAGCTGAGACCCAGGGTGAGCCCCTAATATTGCCCACAGCAGGTCCTGCTGGCTCCCTCCTCTCATTGCTGAGGGTTTGCTTCTTTACAAGCACAGCCTTTTTGCCAGCCCTGGCAGGGAGGTCAGAACTCGATGATCTTTAAGGCCTCTTCCAAGCCCAACCATTCTATGGTTCCTTCCATGGGCTTCAGTGCACATTAGGTTTTCCCTCACGGGTGACTGATGTCACGATTTGAGCAGAAAACATTCTGTCCCCCTCTTTGGTTTCTTTGCCAGTTTAGGGAGTTGAACTAGGCATCTTGTGAGCCCATCCTAGCTTGAAAGGGCTTTACAAGCACGGGAGTTGATACAAAGCAAAAGCAAGAAGGGAGGGAAAAAAGTAGGCACCCCCTTAGTCAATGGCAACCATCAGATAGGATCAGGCACCTCTTTTACCAAGGGCAGGGATGAGACCACCTTGCTGGCAGCTGAGGGAGGATCAGGGCTCCCCTTAAATCAGGTTAGGGATATATAAGCAGGCAGAGTTTGATCTGTGTGCTTAGAGAGGGAGAAGGTCAGTAGACCGAATTATATCATGAAATTAAAGACATGTCATAACAGCCAGCATGGCCTTTCTGCAGGCAGGCTGAGCGCTGCCGACAGAGTGAGTTCCTGCATTCCTTGCATTGCAGCCTTGTTCCTCTGACATGGGGTGCTTGCACAAAGACAGGGCTTGTGGTACATCGATTCCACTTGGGGTTTTTGAAAATACAGTTTGTTTTGACACATGGGATTCTCCTGACCCCCCTGTAAGCCCTGTGGTGTAAGACATGATAGATCAAAGGGAAAAGTTAGGACAGAGTGGGGTGAGGGGAATGGGAGTCTGTGTGGGATCTGGCTCTAAAAGATACTGTAGGAGCATGTCACTTCCCAGTCATTGGTCCTTCATGGATATGTTTGCATAAGTTTATCCTGCTTTTTTTTGTTTAACGAATGACTTGGGCCTGGTTATCTACAGTTAGGATCCCATTACTACTGTAACTGAGTCATCATGCTGTTAGCATCTTCAGTCTCCATGAGTTTTGCATAGCCAGGACAATCAGTGTCACCTTGCCCTAAACTAACTGTGCCCAGCACAGGATAGCAGAGTAGCTGAGATGGGAAGGCACCTCTGGAGATGGCAAGCACAGCCCCATGCTCAGAGCACTGTCATGTAGAGCAGCTTGCTCAGGACATTGTCCAGTTGGGGATTGGGTATCTCCAAGGACAAATCCTCCACAACCTGTCTGATCTTGTCACCCTCTTGGTAAAGAAGTTTTTTCTCACCAGTAAGCTGATTCACCCTCCCACTGGATGCACTGAGAAGCCTTGCTGTTGTGGAGGTGGCCCATCCTTCCAGACCTTGGGGTGCACCCATCTGCAGGGCTGAGAAGGAGAGGAAAGTGGACTTTGTCTAAGTCCTCTGAGGGAGAAGCTGTTCCTGCTGTCAGCTAGGGAAGGCTCATGGCACATGTTGTGGAGCTTTGGGTCAAACACCCTGAGCTCAAGTTTGAGAAAACCCTTGCCTTGCTGCTGGGTTGATTTTGGGCACCTTGAGTCAGTGACTCCCCCACCACAAGCATCTTGTGTCACCAAGGGATCCTGCTCATGGGTCCTGTTGCCCTTCTCAGCCCTGGCTGCATCCCTGCTTGGCTCATGTCCTCCCTGCTCTGCAGGGGCTCTCTGCTGAGGTGACACTGCTGCCAGTGACCTCGGGAAGGCAGCGTGTTTGTGTTGGGAGCACGGCCACTGCCTGGTGCTGGGGCTGTGTGCGGGGCCCGCGCAATGGCTCTGTGTGTGTGTGAGCACAAGCACGCATCCTTATTCCTGCTCCTTCCCCCAAAGGAAAACAGGCTCCAAACAGAGCAAGGGCTGGGGGAGGGAGCCTCAAAGGCTTTAACTATTGGCTTCCCCTTACTCATGTTTTTCCTGTTAGTGTTTTGTCTTCTTGGCATCCTTCCTGTTCTTTATATATATATATATATATGTTATATATTGTTGCCTCCTTGTTGCTGTCTGTATGCTGCACCCTTTGTTGTGTAAAGCACTGGAGCAGAGAGGTGTTACTTGTAGGCTTTGTCTGGCTGCTCAGAGTTACTCCTGAAAGTAACTGGAGGGGCAGTTTAGTTTCTATGGGCACAAGTGAAAACACAGCACGTCTTTTTTTCTTCTTGGGGGAGAGTTTGACCAGCTGCAGGTTGCTCTTGGTGCTGTGAAGCCTTGCTATTCATATGCACCAGCAGTGTGGATAGCATCCACTTACGGACTTGGATGCCATTTTTGAGAGTAAACAGAGCAAAGGAAACCTTAAGATACGGCCTCCAGCAGGCAGCAAGGTTAATGCCCATCTCCAGACCACATATCTTCGAGGTACACTTGGTTTATTCCCCACAAACAAAATGGCAAAGAAGGGAGGCCTGGGAGGCTTGCTACCATCACTGCCTGGCCTTCTCAGAGACAAGATTCCCCATGTGTGACCCGTGTGCTGGCTGTGTGCCTTTCTGATGGTATGGGCTGCAGGGCGCTTGGTGCCCTCTGGCTTTTGTCATCATCCAGTGGCTGCCCCAAGTGCAGCAGGCAAAGCTGGTCTCTTCCTCTCCCTGAAGGTATTCCTCTGGAAGAACTCTGCCCTTTGAGGGTGGGAGCAGGCCTCTTTTTGGTCACCAGTTGCCCTGGAAATCTCGCGCAGTACCCAGCGCCCCGAAGCAGATGCGCGTACTCCAAAAGCGCTCGGATCGGAAGTGGGGAAGAGGGCACCGGGGAAGGGGGGGGGTGGGAGGAAAACTTAAATTAGAAGAAAGCCAAACAGCTATTGCTGGAGACAGATGATTACAGCTCATGTCAAGGCTGTTTCCTGCATGCCAGTGATAGATCAGTAAACAAACGCCTCTCTGCGAACACAAAGCAGGCAGGAACTCTGTTTGGAAGAGAGAGGTCGGGGTAGGTCTCACTTCAGTTGGTAGCAGGAAGCCCCTATCACATGGCCCTGGGAATTGTGAGGCCGGGTGCGTGTGGGAGATACGCCGAGAGGCTTCTGCTGGGAGACTTCACATCCTTCCCAGGGCCCCACCAACAGGTTTGAGAGCTCCCTCCCCTCCCTCCTTCCTCCCTCCTCCTCCCCTCTCCTTCCTTTCCCAGTTTAATTTTGAAACACTATCAGATGGCTGCTTTGTTCCCCCAGACAATGGCAGGGATTACTGAATAAATTGCAGTGGCAAGGTTTTCCAAATGGGGCTCAGTATCTTCTCACCCCTTTTATGGCCTTGATATCCTGCTCCAGGATGTACATGCCAGGAGCAGTGCCCCAGGCTCGGGTGGCTGTGGGGCTGTGCCTCCCATTGCTGGTGGAATGTTCTCGTGGTTTTTAGCAAAAGCAGCAACTGGGCAAGAAGTATCACCTTGATGTATGTAAGAGCTGTAGGAGGTCACAGAGACGCTCCAAACAGCCTGAGCCAGCACATAGTCAGGGTATTGTGTAGTTGATTGTAGCAGAGAGGTGGGGAGTCAGGAGGAGCAAGAGTTCCCTTTGCTCTTTGCAGTGAACTGTCATGTTGGCTCTGGGTGCCTTGTGGGACCAAACCTTGGAAAACAAAAAGTAGATATTCTTTACGTACTGGAGGCAATTTTCCATTACTGCCATCACAGTTCCTCTGATTAAGTGTTTGCAATGCCTATGGGTCAGGCCTGCAAGTTGTTTCTAGTGACCTTATTGTTGGAAGAGATTATCGTATCACCTCTGAAGCTCATTGGGGCTTGTGCTTGGCCCCAAGCAAGTTATTTGACTGTTGGACTTCTCGGGAGGTAGCTTATTATTTTCTGCTACTTTGTTCCAGAGGTGACTCTTTTTTTCCTCTCATGTGTCTTCCACTGTGTTTGGGTAAATATTGACTCTTTTGAGCAGAACCAGCTAAAGTGCTGCAGTAATCCCCAGGTGATGCTGAGGACACCATGTGTACCCTGCTGCTCAGAGGGAAGGCACAGCCATCCATCTATCTCCTAGGGATGACTTTACTCTCCCTAAGCAGTGTGTCTTGTCACTGGGTGTGTCAGTATGTACCTGGCTGTTTTCACAGCTTTAGAAGCTCCTGGACCACTCTTTAATCTGCCTAGTGTGAGTGTGTTGCTTTGGTTACTCCTGCCACACGTGGTGCATGGCAGGGACAGGTGTACCTCTGCCCTTGATTCCAAGGCATGCTGATCTGCTGCTTGTAGCAGTGCTCCTTTCCTGCGAGACTCCTGCAGCACTCAGCAGCTGCTTTGTGGCTCAGTTCTGCTCTCCAAGGCCAGTGGAGGCTGTCCCATCCACCACAGAGGAAGAAACAAGTGCACCTCGTGTTCTGTATTATCTTCCTTGCAGCCTGTCCTGCAGGAGGTGCGTCAGGCACGTCACTGTGCCGAGCATCAGCACACGTCTGCTTGTACACAGATGTTCATTTCCGAGGCAGTGTGTGTTAGGGGGCTGTTGGAAAAGGCTGAGAGATGGAGTTTCCTGATGGGGAAACTGGGTGATCTTATGAAGATCCCCAGCAAACATTCAGTGTTGCAGCAGAGCCACAGGGGCTCTGTGTGTGTGTGTGTGTGTGTGGACTCTGGGTGTTGTGTTTCTTATTGTGAAGGCAGTGACGAGGAGCTGCGGGTATGGACCCCGCTGTGCAAGGCACTAAATGAGTGCTGAGTGAAGAGACTGTCCCTGCTCCAGGGATGTTGTAAACCCAGTGCAGAGCAGACTCTTGCAGCTTTGCAGGAATCTGCTTTGGCTGCCTGGGTGAGTCATTCTTTGGCCAAGGCCACAAGCTATCGTTAGTTTTTCATTATTTTCAATCCATAACAGTTAATGGATGGATGAATAGATTTTGTTCCTCGGGCTGGTAAATTTTCTTGACAGTGTTGCAAGGCTGCTCTATGTCTAGAAGTGAAGTGGGTGTTTGTTCCAGTTACTAATGAGGGAGAGAAGCCAAGGGGGTTTATTGTCTGGGAAAAGAGAGTCTGCTAAATGGTTAGCAATGAGCTGCCCTGAGTGTGTACACATTGAGTTGACCCAGAGTTCACTCCTTGCCTCAGGAACGTTGCCAGTGCGGAATAAAAGGAGGGAGAGAAAACTGTGAACAAACAAAACTGATTTCTCCCCCCACCCCCTTTTTCCTTTCTCTGCCCAAAAGCTTGAACAGTGAAAATGAGAGATCCTTTTGTTCTTTACTGTTTCTGGTGTGTTGGGCTTTATCTTTTTTAACGACAAGAGGCACTTGGTCTTGTCAAATGTCAGGCATGGTGGGGCAGCATCTGGCAGACCAGCCCAGTGGACAGATCTGAGAGGCTTCAGTATTGCCTGCAAGATGGTGAGCCTGTTGTCATTGCAATGCTGGAGAGCAGGCAGACAACCCTCATGAGTGAGGAGAGGTGGTGCTGCAGAGTAGAAGAGTAATTTTTCTATTTTTTATTTAACAAGTAAGAGCATTGTAGCACAATAAAAGGGAGATGGGGTCTGTTGCATTGACTGGGTAGAAATGATACTAGAAAGAGAGAACAGTTGCTCCTTGAGTGCTAGAAATCACGAGGCAAACAGAATGACTCATTTTTGTGAATGATTTATCGTATCCCCACGAGGAGTTGCTCTCTGAAATGAGATCAGTGGCAGATTAACGTGGGCCACCAGAGGGAAGACCAGTGTCTGCAGGGCAGTGTCTCTTCAGGTTAAAATGTTTTCTGGCCCAAGCTGTGAGCATTGGGACAGTGTTACATGCACAGCAACCACTTCAGACGTGGCGTTAACACAGGTTGTTTTAAAATTATTTTTGTTTTAGTCTTCTGGG
Organism: Climacteris rufus; assembly: GCA_013398175.1. NCBI lineage: Eukaryota > Metazoa > Chordata > Aves > Passeriformes > Climacteridae > Climacteris > Climacteris rufus. Next base: position 143,019 of record VZRZ01008721.1, on the reverse strand, counting down.
GGGGGGAAATTCTAAATCCACTGAGATTTTGGCAATAATAGAAGCCTCTCTGAAGCATGCTCCGTATTGATGTCATGGTGCAGCATTTGATGCTAAGTCAAATTTTTGCCCTCAAAAATGGTCAACTCCTCCCTGGGCTTCTGAGGGGTAACGCTGTCACCCCTCTTCCCATTTCTGAGGGGAGGAAGCCTGGGCTGTCCTCAGGAAGCTGTCAAGTCTTGCTTCAGCTCCTCTCCTGGATTTCAAGGAGAAACATACAGATGTATGTGTGTGTGTAGAAGGAAAAGAGGAGGATGATGAGCACAGAGTAATGCTTCTTCCTTGTGTCTGTCTGCAGGTGACCTGCTGCCCTGCTATGTGCTGACATGATGACAGCCAGCAAGGCGGCCGATGCGAGCAGCAAGTCTGGAAGTGCTGTCTGCAAGTCTGTTGAGAGGTGAGAGCTTTCCATGTTTCAGTGTCAGGGTGCTTTGCTTGTGTTTATTATCCCTAACACAAAGAAAACCAAAGGAAGGAAACATTGCACTGTGCCTCTCTCCTCACACATTAAAACACACCCATAGGTCCCATCTTGTGATGCTGTGCATTACATCATCCAGTCAGACTTACAGTGTCCCAGACTCACAGTGCTAGGAAAGGTATGCCCCAAGGCAAGACCATTTGTGCTGATGATGTCCCTGTCAACATTTGCCCCACCTGCACTTGAAATCGTCCATACTGGAGACTCCTCAGACAAGCCCCCTGTCCCCACCCATTGCAGGGTGTGTCCAGCCTTGGCTTTCACTCTGCAGTCCAGCCTCCAGTGGCACTGGGATGCCCAGCTCCTTGGGAAAGACATCGGTGTTCACAGTGCCAGCTCTTAACCAAAGCACGATTTCACTGCCACAGCCAAGAGTTAAAGATCTGTGAGGCTAAGGAAGAACAGGGTCTGGCTCAGGTCCCATTTTTGCTCAGAAACCTGTCCCAGACTCAATTTGCACTACAGCTGGCTGCCAGCATTGCTTAAGTCCAGGACAAAGCTCAAGGCCTGCCAGCACACAGAGTATCCCCACGGATGCTCTCACAACAGTGCTAAGTTCTGGAAGAGGCACAATTAACACGTTTAAGTTAATGGGGCAATTCCCCAAGTTGAATCTCAATGTTGGAATTGTGGTTAGGTGGGACTAATGGTATGAGTTTGCAGCCCATAACTTGTTTGCAAGTGGTCCATTTTGCATTTGTTTGCTTAATGCCTGATGATGTCCAAAACTCTACTGCACTTCTGCACACACATATGCACACACACACACACTCATTGGTTAACTTCTCATTGGTATCAGCATGTCTGATGTACAAAAAACACCTCTCTCACCTGCAACCTACCTCTACCACAAAGAAAGGTTTCATTTCAAACCTTATCTTAGTTTTATCAAGGGGAAGGTGTGTTCTGGCTAGAAGGATTTTTCCCTGAGCATCCTCCCCTCCTAGCCCATCTCAAGCTCTTGGTTAGAGCATCCTTCACTATCAGCTTTATGAGTAAAGCTTGAGGAGTTGATGAGCTAAACCAAGGATGAGCAATGGCAGTGAATGTTTTTTCCCTTTTTGTCTTTGATATGCAGGATCAAGCTTGCAGATAAAAACAATACAGCAGCTGTGAAGGAATTAGAAAGAGCTTTGTGTGGATTTTTGAGCGAGAAATGTTCTGAAGGTTCCTCTGTTGCCCTGGGTTTAACACCTGAAGCTGAAGCAGTTTCTTCTGTGGTGAAGAACCCACTGGGAGCCTTGGAGAACTTGATGCTGGATCCAAGGCTAGACTGCTTTCAGCAGAACATGCTTAGTCCTAAAATGATCATCAGTGACTCGTCTGTGGATCTGAATGTTAAAGAAAACAATAAAATCATCAAGAGACAGATAGGAGGCACTCAGAATACACGGTCCCCTGGAAAAATTGGCTTGAGGAATAAGTCCTTCAGCATCAAGGACAAAATTTCAGAATGGGAAGGAAAAAAGGAAACGCAGCCTGGTCCTCGCAGAGAGGAGGAGCCAGGAGTTAAAGAGGAGCACAGGATGCCTTGTGTGACTGAGAAGACAAGTGGGGAAGCAGTGGTGACTCGGAAGGTGGAGACCAAGAGACTTATGAACTGGGAATTGGAGTGCAAAGGGGCAGGCAAAGAGAATGAGCGGAAAGCAGCAGCTCAGAAAGGCACAGGGCAAGCAGCAGAGCGCAAGGGGGAAGCGCAGAAGGATGAGGAAGTTGAGTTCAGCCCTGGAAAATGCAAGGAGGTGAAAAGTGGGAAGTGGGAGGTCCAGAAGGAGAATCTTTCAGTGCTTAGTCAGGTCAAGAAGCTAGAGCAGGCTTTGAAAGACGGCTCAGCAGAGCTGCAGCCACAGTTGCCTGGTACTTACTATTCCCCACAGTGCTTGCAGGAGAAGGCAGCACAAGGGCACACTGCTCCCGAGGGCCATGAGGTCTTAGGTGGGGCTGAGCTTAACAAAAGGCTTCTTGGCATGGACTCTGAAATCAGTGAGCCAATTTTTGGGACACTGGAAGAGGTAAGAACTTCTCATGTGAAATCCAAGCAGTGCACGGTGGAGAACGTGTACACAGAGCCAGGGGTGCCAGAGAAGAAGCCCTTCATCAACCCCCTGCCAAAGCCCCGGCGGACTTTCAAACACGAGGGGGAAGAGGACTGGGTGCCAGCAGTTAGGAATAAAAGAAACTTACCCCCTCTGCCATCCATTCCTCCTCCTCCTCTCCCATCCTCTCCTCCCCCATCAGCTGTCAGCAGGAGGCTCTGGAGCGGGAAGCACAAGAACAACGCTGACCACAGGTATTTGGGCTGTGTTTCCTGAAGGTGTGGGTCTTCATGGTGGAGTCCCACCTTCCCATCTTTGTCTGAGAGAGAAAAATCTTCCCTCATCATTCATCACCTGCAACATAACCAGCAGTCATCTCTCTGAGAATGTATGGGTGGCCAGCACAAGTCCACAGGGTAACTGTGGAGGGAGAAGTCATGGCAGATTTAAGGTCACTGTATTACATGGCTTAAGCTTCAAGGCCAAGATTGAGGGGTTTGGGTTTTGTTTCGGTTTTTTTAGCAGAAACTCTGTTTAATTACAAAATGACCACAGCTGGTCTGGAACAGGGTCTGGAATGATAATCTCTGGTCTGTATTGCAGCATTTTCACTGTCTGTAGTAAACCTATTCCTCTAAGAGGATCTGATGTGTATATGTTGTTCTGGAGTGGTTTCTTGCCTCTTACCCCCTCCCACATGATTGTCACACATTTTTGGGGTGGGGAACATAAAGTACACAGCTTTCCTAATGCCATCTGTATAAACTGTCACAAAAATTCCTGGCTTGGTTGCAGAAAGGAAATCAAAACTTTCTAGATTTGCTCATGGAGGACACTTAACTGGTTTTACACTTTCTGCCATTCTGCATGCAAGTGTTGTTTTCTTGTGCTGGTCACAGAGCTGATTTTGGGGCCCCCTTATTCCTTTTGAGAGTGGGATCTGTGCTGTAAATGGGACTTCTCGTGGCCTAAGGTTCTGTGCAGTGTTCCAGGATGTGCCATTTAGCACTTGCATCTGCACAGTGTGCTATTGCCATGACAACCCAAATTATCTATGGCATGCCCAGATGCCTTTATTTGTGTGTCTGGTAAAAACAACCAGTGTCAGTATTGTTTTTCCAAGCTTTATATGGGGTGAGGCTGTGAAATGTTCTCATCTCAGTAATTCACTTTACCAGCTGTGTGGTATGTTGGAGAAGTGAATTAGCTGTAATCTGGTTATAAATGCTGGTTAACTGCATCGCTCTGCTCCTCCTCCCCCTTCCATGGTGCAGGAAATCATATGAGTTTGAAGACTTGCTGCAGTCATCCTCTGAGAACGGCCGGGTGGATTGGTACGCGCAGACCAAGCTGGCCCTCACACGCACTTTATCTGAGGAGAACGTCTATGAAGACATCCTGGGTAGGAACCCTGGACAGGGGAGATTTCACTGCTAATGCTGAGTAACTGGGACTCATGGGCAACAGGCATTCACCAGAGGTGCTGAATAAAGCATGTTTATTATCCAAATTATCCAAATGTAAACCAGGACACATTGTGCACATATCATTGGCAATAATAAGAAAAATGGACGGAATACTTCAAAGCTCATCAGCTTCAAAGGTGAACCTGAGGCATATGGGAGCCAGCTTTAATTTATTCTTTTTTTGGCATCTCTCCTCTATCTTGCTTTTGTCCTATGGATTAATTCTCACAGCTCTGATTTGTCCATTATGGTGAGCTTGTCACTGCTGAGATAATGCGAACAGTCTGAAAACATAGCCTTGAAGTCAATTCCACAGCTCAGGAATAGGACTGTGTATGGCTTCAGGTGCCACTGCAATTAAGAAACTAGGTCCCACACTCTTTGAAATTGAGTTTTATTTTGTTCTCTAACTTTGATGGCTGATCAGTGCCATTTTAAAGATTATTTCCTGTACCTCTCTCCATTTATATGGTGTTTTTCAATATTGTGAGTTAGATGGCCTTTGATGGCACGTAGAATAGAAGTGTCCCACTTGAAAAAGCCTTAATGAGTTTTAGTAGCTGTAGGCTGGTGCTGCAGAAAGCTCTTGGCTGAGTTCAGCAGATTAGGAAGGGAATAGCCGCATCAGCTCTTGCCATGCAGCTGTAATCCTACAAAGGTGCTCTGTGTTGTTCGGCATGGGAGGAGCTGCATCTTCTCAGGACCAGGCCAGGCATTTTTATTTCAATATGAATAGAATCTGGTCATACTTGATGAGAAAGGTCTCTTAAAGGAATTGTGTTCCTTTGGAACTGATGGGAGACAAGGTAATTCCAATCTACCCTTTTTGATGTTTTTGAAGCTTATGGCCTCATTTGTGAAGCTAAGGGTCTGGTGTTTGCTTTTTTCCTCTCTTTACTTGGGGGGCCAAAAGAACAGGGAGTGTCTGAGCAGCTGCTGGGGTTTTTCTGTGTTGGGGCATGATGGGAGGTCTCAGAAACCACTGAGTAAGGGTCACCTTGTCAGCTGGAATAACATGGATAGCATTACAGAGTGGCTGTAAAGGCAAATCCATCTATTCAAACACAAGCACACCCCTGTGTCCCAAGTGTGCAGGGAAGTCAAATACCAGCCTGAAATTCCTGTCCCCTCCAGCTTTTCAGTGCAAAGATTAGAAGAAAACAAAGTTAGGGGTAATTGTCAACTAATAGAGCATGTTTGTTTTTCTGTTTCCTTGCTGCATGTTAAGGCTTTGCTTGGAGTCAGTGATCTCTAATTGGTTCCTGCAGTCCTGGTGGTGTTACCATGGAAGCTTGGGAAAAGGGGTGGACAGGGATAACTCAAAAAAATAAAAGCTGCAGTTTTGCTTTTCATGAGACCACAGACAAGTGTAATCCACCAAACAAACAGCATGTGAAACCCACACCACTGGAGGGGAACCAAGGCTTCAGCCACAGCACACTGGTGCTGACCCACAGACAATCACGTGTGTCCCTCAGGATATGTGAGCACTCACACTCATGTATGTGTGACTTAGGGGGTGTTCAGCTGCTGGTGGGATAAAGGTTCCAATTCCCAGCAAGCCACACAGATTTCCTTCATGCACCATCTTTTTACCATTGCTTGGTAAAATTTACCATTACTTGCTCACCATTGCTTACCTGGAATATTGGAAGTTGTACCAGGCAGATGGGTGAGAAGGCTTATTTGCCAAAAGGAGGGAAGCAGGGTTCTTTCTGCTAGGCTGAAGATCATTGGACATGCCTGGCAGTTTGAGGATGGAGCAGGCAACAGAACCCAAGTTTGTTCTTTTTTCTCCAGTCTATCCAGTTGGAATGGAATGAGGGCAAGGAAGAGGCAAGTCTTATAGCAAATTACCTGCATGTGCAAATACTTGGACTAAGCCTTTGTCATTGGTTTTTTAGATGCTCGGGTGGAGATGTCACAACCTGCTTTTTCAGAGTTATGCGGTTCTTTTGAACACACTTAAGCTTACACTCCCCAGCAGTGTTGAAGAGTGGGATATAAGAACTTGATTCTATGTAATTTTGGGTGTTTAAAATTCAGTTTAGTTGTGTGCCTTATCTCCAGAACTACTGGGAAGAAAGGAACCTACATCTGCTTCAGAGGTGTGTGGTGTTGTGCCCCACTCTCCCTCTCTGTACCCTCCTTCAGAGCAGGAGCATCCTGACTTTGGATGGCTTAATCCTTCCCTCTCTCTAAAGTGCAGCACAGGAGATTGAGGTATCCATGACTGGTAGATGTGTTTGAAATCCTGTGTTGTCTGATAGACATCCATGTTCAGAGAGTGGATTAAATCTTCTGCAGTCAGCCCAAGAGCAGGGCATCACTTCATCCCCAGTTAAGTGATGTCCCCCTAAATGTGGGGCTTAAACAGAGAGAGGACCTTCAAGCCTTCAGCTCACAGTTTCATTTGGGCAACTCTTAGCAGAGGACTGGAAAGAAGGAAATATAGTTATGAATCAATGTGCATGAGAACCTCACAGCTCTTCTGGGGACAGGAAAATGAACTTGAGGACTCGCAGGGTCTTTTCCATCTGTAGTATCTGTGATATGTTTCTATGGCTGCATTTGTCTGTGTCAGGGTTTGGAGACTGTCCAGCAAGCAGCTGGACTTCTAGGGCTATGAAGAGAATGAAGCAATTGCAGGAATGCTTGAGAACAGGTCTTTATGTCTGATGTGGGAAGTGGGAGAAGACCAGTGGATCCCCAAACAGATTTTCATGGCAAACCTCAGAGATTTTCTGCACTTACAGTCTCTTGCTTGTGGCTTTTTGCTGCAGATCCACCATCAAAGGAAAACCCTTATGAAGACATTGAGACCAACAGCCGCTGTTTGGGGAAGAAATGTGTCCTGACCTTCCCAGCATCCCCCACCTCCTCTGTACCTGGGACTCCCACAAAGGTACTTTGATGCAAGTGGCCACCTCTTCTGCTCAAGGAAGTTTTTGGGTGAAATCCAGGTCCTGTGTGGAAAAAGCAGACACTTTCATCATGTTAAGGATTTTTCCATGTTGTCTTCTACCACTGAGTATAGTGTGATAAGAGGGGATTTATTGCCCTTCAGTGAGGTAAAAAAAAAGAACCAGTATTCCCTTATGTAGATGGTTTGTTGGCTTTCACTTTTTTTTCACTCCAGGATTGTCTTCCCTGGTAGTGTGGGAAGACTTTCCTCCCCTCAAAGGGGGCATTTAAGTACTTGGGTAATCAAGCCCTGCAGTAGTCTCATCTCAGTGTCCATGGGCAGTGTACAGTCTGCCTGTCCTGATGCCCAGGTGCCTCTGCAGCCCCCTCCCTTAGGAGGACTTGTTTGCTCTCTCCATGATGAGACAGGTTGCTGGTGAGTAATGCAGTGCCAGTCCCCTGAGCAGAGGGACATTGCCAGAAGAGTGTCCCCACCACAGCCCAGTTCACAGCCTGGTGCCTTTTTCCCCCTCATCCATGCAGCCAAAAGAAGAAATAAAACTTTGGTTGGTACCTCTTGCTCAGAGTTCAGAGCTTGCCGAGGCCAGCCCTGCTCTGTCAGCCTCCCAAACTATTTTGGTTGATTCAGGTTGTCTGTTTGGATAGTCCAAGCCTGGAGCAGCAGGGACAGCGTGACAGCCGAAGTCATCTTGGCAGCAGCTGGGTTCAGAATGGATAGCAGGGATCTAAACACAGCTTTCCTGACCAAAGGGTTTTCTTATGTTTTCCAAGTAACAACTATTATTAGAGCTGTTATCCAGCATTTTCAGATGTTTTCTGTGCAGCATTTCTTAACATGTTGCTCTTTTCCTACCAGCTTAATCAGCAATTTAATATGCCTTTGGACAGTTCAGGTCTTTAAAGTGAAAATTCTTCTGGGATTCTCAATCCATTCTCCTTGTTGCTGTTTAGGTCTAGAGCAGCAAGGGTCTATGTATATGAGTGTTGGGATGAAGCTGATTTCCCTCAGAGAGCTTTGCAGTCAGCTGTGCACCCAGATTTCCCACGTGTGCCATCGAAAGGGGGCTGCAGTGCTGCACAGGAATGCTTTTCACCAGGGATTCAGTTCCCAGCAGGCACTTAGTAGAGAGCTGAAGAGGAGTAATTACGTTACACTGCAGTGCTTTGGCATCCAAAAGCCTTGATCTGCATCAGTCAGAGAAGAAATGCTGCATCTCTCTTGGCAACTAATGGCAACTGCAGCATCCTGCTGGAGAGCATGACCAGGCTGCAGAGTGATGGGGAATGGGTCTGGACAGACTTTCAGTAGTAGCTCATATCACGGGCACACAATGAAACTCCTCAGTGCAAAGGCTCTTCACAGCCTCACTTTCATGTGGGTGACAAATGTTTTTGTGAGCTGAGCATCTTCTGCCAAATCCAGAGACACCTGAGCTAACCTGAATGAATTAATTGGTCTGACTAATAACTGCTGAGCACGTCTGCTGATGGAGGCAGATGGTGGTGCTGCCGCAGCTACAGTCACAGTGCTGCTGTGAATTGCTCAGAACTAGGTTGGTAACTCCCCCACACTGCTTAATGCCACATGGATACATCCTCTGCCAGTGCAGATACAGTGCCCACAAAAGGTGCAATTTAGCGTGTCATAACTGCTGGGAAATTCTGTGGGAGAAGACAAAAGGTGTTCTTAATTGAGCATCTTTCTGGTGAGAAGTGGTTTGCCCTTCTTTATTTGGAGCTGAGCTTTGTACTTCTCTGGTGCTATTTTTGGTCAGAGACTTTGAGAACTTTGGTACTTAAACATCTACTGTTGTGCTCCCACTGAATTTGCTAATGAGTTTAGGAGGAAGGCAGTCTCCATGAACTGCCTGTCACAGCATTTCTTGTACCCTCCTCTGAAATACTTGATTTTGGCTACTTTCAAAGACAAAGCCATACTGACAGTGCTTTTTGTCTGGTCTCACTGCTTCTCTGTTCCTCCTGGCTAGCTGCCCCTTATCCCAAATGTTTGTGGTTGGTTGGTTAGTCTTGTCCTGTTTACAAGCCCAGCCTCTGGATTACCCAACTCCTGGGTGACTTTTTTTTTTCCATACTGGAGCAAGACCTCTTGGCCAAACCCTGAGACTGTGTTGTGTACTGGAATGAAGATGGGATGGTTAAACTGCTGGTCAGGATGGTCCTGGTCTATCCCAGCGGCTGGGTGGGTTTCTTGGGCGTGCAGAAATCCATGGGCACTCTCAGGGTTGTTTCAACAACTGAGTGCTGTGGCTGCCCCACTGCATTTACTGCTATGGAGTGTTAGCAATGAAGCAAAGATACACAGGGTGCTGTGCTCATTCATTCATTCTTCATTTCCAGTTGCTTTCCAAACCCATCTTTTTCCGGCAAAACTCAGAGCGGCGAAGTTTCAAACTGCCGGACATACGGAAGCTGAGCCGAGATGGGACTGGGTCACCATCCAAAATCAGCCCTCCCTCAACCCCCAGCAGCCCAGATGACACCTTCTTCTCCTTGGGAGACTCTCAGAATGGCAAGAGGAGAAGAAAGATTCCCAAGGTGAGTCTAGGGCTTTGTCTTTTTTGTTCAGCTGCTTCCAGGCAGGAAGGTGTGTATGAGACCATGTTTTCTTTAGATTTCAGTGTGGCATCCCTGCAGTGTAGCTGTTGTCCTGGCTGTGGACTCAACTTGTGTTTAACCCCCCTTTCTGCTTGAAGAAGGCACATGAACATGCAGGCACATTTTGCAGAAGTTATTTTTCCACCTGAGATTTTGTGATTTCTGGGAGAGATAAAATAATAAGCAAAAAAAAACCATTTTAATTTTGGGATAAAATTTGAAGTATGTTAGAGGGGGAAAAAAGCAGTTCCTGTTTTGCAAAAGATGTACCCCATCCTAGTTCCTACTGTGCTTCCTGGATGGGACAGTCAGAAATTGTCTGTGGGTTGTGTGCTTGTTTCCTTCTGGAAATCTGTTGTTCTTTACCCAGCCTGATTCGTGCACTGGCTGTTTCTAATTCAAGGTGAGGGGTGATTGTAGGTGAGCAATGAACATACTGACAACTGAGTGACAAAAGGACTTGTCTGCAGTTACGAGCATTTTCTGCAGCAACATTTCCTACTGCTTATTTGGATACAGCATTACTCTATTCAAATTTCATTTTCTTTCAGATCTGGCAGGATGTGTATTCAGTCCAAATGAGGTTTGGCAGCAGTCTATCTATTGAATGTTTCAAAAACACAGTTATAAAAACACAGTTGCTTATCCCGGTCTTTGCAGGACAAGCAGAGGCTACCAGGGACTGTCTGTGGTGATTTTTTTCTGAACCCACAGTTTTCATTTGGGGAACAAGGGATGTGTTTGTGTATCTTCTTTGTTTCCTGGTTGCCAAATCTGTGTTAATGTTTGCATATCTGATTTTTGAATGCCCTCTCTGTGTGCCTCAGCCTTTCAGGAATGAGCCAAAGACTGCAAATGTCTGGGGTTTTCTTTCCCAGTGTGTCTACATATCTGTGCATGGGCTTGAGCTCTGTCAGTGTGTTCACACATACTTTTATGTCAATTCAAAAGAGGATTGCCAGTATTTATTTAGCCCACAGGGCCACTGAGCAGTCTTGCAGGGCCAGCTCAGAACTGAGGTTTACTGTGCCAGTGGCAACGTCACCTGAGACTTGAGCTCTGGGTGAAGGCTGTACTTCCACATCAGAGCATCCTGCCTCCCACTTAAATATTTGGATTCAGAGTTGTCTGGCCAAGAAGGTGGTGGGCCTGTCTTACCCTGAGCTCTCAGGATGTGTGTGGAGGGATCACAGACTTTATGGAATAAACCTGAATGCTGTGGCCATATCCTGCTGCTCCTGCCTGGGACCTTGACAAAGAGACAGGTCTCTTCAAGTAGGAAGGCTGGCATGGCTCTGCTGCAATTCCCCTCCCCTTCAGGAATGGACAGGGAGACCAGAGGCACTGAGTGAGCCACTGAAACATCCTCTCTCTTGGTCAGCTGAGAGGACAGGGATTAAAGGATTTGCAAAGAAAACCACTAGTGTAAAATTCTTCAGTATCATTGACTTCCACCCACCTCAGTTTCTTCAGTCATGCTCCAGACAGCTTTTTGCTTCCAAACCTGCAGACCAGGACAGGTTTCCAAGGGACCCTCTGGTGCTCCCTGGAGTGTGCATCATGGTGTGGAGAGCTGGACACTGTCAAGCATAGACAGCTGCACGGTGTGGAAGTGCATTAAGGCATGGCCTTTTCTCAGGGCTTGTTACCCTGGGCTCCTGCTGGACCAGAGTGAGCGTGGCCACTGGCAGTGCAGGATGGATCCTGGTAATTGTGAGCCCTGGACCATCTAGTGAGGAGTTCCAGTATGGCCAGGGTTGGGAAACAGAGCACTTTGCATGAAATCCTAACTGAATTTCTTGCCTGGGGAGGACATTAACCTTGTTTGTTTGTGTGTTTGCTGAGCAGCTTGTGTTGAAAATCAATGCCATTTATGAGGCCCGGAGGGGAAAGAAGCGTGTCAAGAGACTGTCGCAGTCTACAGAGAGCAATTCAGGGAAAGGTAAAGGAGCTTTAAATCATCAAACCTCTAAGATTTTCTGAGGACTTAGCTTAGACTTCAGACTGGCTCAGTGATTTATGTGATACTTTCCAGCACTTCTTCCAGTCCAGAAGGAGTTGGGGTTTCCACCCCTTTTTTTCTTCTTTTTTTGGTAAGATGAAGGCTGCTCCTCTGCCTAAAGGACTTTGATTAAAATGGAAGTTTTTTGTTTTTCTTGCTTCATTTTCATTCCATAGCTTTGCATGATAACCTTATAGGTCACACCAAACATGTCCCCCCTTTTTGATGTTTATTTCTGGAACAGGCTGGAAGCTATGGAGAGGAATGTTCTGTCCAAAAAGTCTGATTTGTTGAGATCAAAATATTTTGTGGGAATGTGTCACTTCAGTGAACTGTCCAATGGAAGACAGTAGATTTTGGAACAGCCCTGGTTCTTTCACCATCCCAATAAACAAATAGCCTCAGTTGGGAATCCGGGTTTCTAGAACTGACTGTAGGACCATCTCCATCATAGCAGGATTGAGACTTTCAGCCTCCCACTGTCAATTAACAGCTTGCCCAAAGCATTCAGACACTTCAGAGCAATTACTTTTAAGCATCTCATCTCTGTAAAAATTAGGATTATGTCTTTCCAACACAGTGTTTTTTTCCAAAGCACTCTGATTTCCAGCAAAAGGTGACCACCAGTTCTGTTTGTTTCCCACAATTATTTGTTACTGTTTATCCTATTTCATAGAGCATAGACACCCCACAGGGTGGATGAGTGTGTTTATATGAACTTTCAGGGGAAGCATCCCAGGCATTTTATACCCCTCCCTGAAGCACCATAAGCATCATTCAGAGAGATAGGTTATTGTACCACATAGAACTTGAGTCTGACTCAGTCTGACAATTTTCTTTTTTGTTTCTTTTCTTGGTTTTATCCCATGTCCCACAAACTGCTGCACATTAATCAGTGTTTTGCCTTAGTGTTGTGCTTATACAGACTTGGATGAAATACTGCTTTGGCATTTTATTCTTTATGCAACTCTTCTGGCTGTGCAGAATTGATTTTGTTGCTTGTTTGGTGTTTGGCTGGTTTTTTCCCTGAATGAATGGGTAGATACCAGGATTGGTAAGCTAACTGTGTGTGGGTATGTGCACCCTTGAAAAGAGCAAGGCCCTTGGAACCTACGCTGCTTCCCCCTGAAGTTGCCAGGCCTGGCTCTTTCATGGCAGTGATAAGAAATGCACAGTTATAAATAGACTTTCTTTAATTCATCTTCCCCTTTCTTTTTTTCCTAGTTACAGATGAAAACAGTGAATCAGACAGTGATACTGAAGAGAAGCTGAAAGGTAAGGAAAATGTGTGAGGAGAGCAAGTGGCTCCTGATAAACTCTGCTCTGAGCTCTTTCCTCTGTGCTCTGCCTTTGGAGAAGGAGCTTGTTTCTGCATGGAACAGTCAGAAGACAAATATCTCAATACTGCAGCAGAAAATCCGTGGGCAGAGGGCCGTAGGAACCCAAACCAAAATCTCTTCCAACCCCTATCAAAGCTCTTTGTACTGACTTTCCTAGGAGGAGGATGGGATGCTGAGGAAATACAGTGAGATTTCTCTAAGTGCAGAGTCAGAAATGTGTGACCAGACTGACAGAAGCAGTGTTGCGTGGGACTGGATGTTCAGACACCCCACCACATGTTTACTGAGGGAGAAAAGCCACCAGCCAGACTGGCCAGCTAGGAAAACAGTATGTTTCATACAGCACTGTATGATTTATTGCTGGTTAAACTCTCCTGCACTGGCTGGGTTGGGATAAAGCATTGTATTGCTTGCTTCACTCTGGTAGGACTATTTGGTGGACTGGTCTCCATCATAATCTCCTGAAACCTTCTTGTACTGGTAATTAGCCCCTGGACATGCTGGGGGCATTGCTGTCTCTTGGGAATTTGTGTGGCAAATTCAAAGTCCTGGCAGAGTTAGGATGTAAAACGGAAACTCCCTCAAATTCCAAAGTTCCCTGACTCACATGCACATCTGGATAGCAGGTCAGTTCCCAAGTTGAAAAGACAGGCATAAGCAGCATTTGGGCTGTGTCAACCACAGTGCTGGTTGGAGTGCTCATTCTTACCCTCTCTCAGGTTTTTAGGAGTGAAACCTCAGACTGAGTTCCCTCTTGTGAGCACAGCTTCCCACACAAGAACTACTGTATGCTCTTGCTTTCTCTAGCATTGAAATGTTTCATCTGTGTTGCTTTGTTAGCAAGATCAAGCTGAAAATTGCTGCCACTGGCCTACCTTTTGGCAGGTTTTCAGGCTAGCCTGAAGACAGGGAGAGAGGGTTGGCACCCAGATGGTGCAGAAATTACATTCACAACTGTCTTGAAATGTGTTGTAGTGAAATATAGACCATGTTCAGACTTAGCTGAGAAAAGACAGTGTAGATGTGGCCAGGAAGACTGGAACTCTTGTCTGTCTCTGGTTGCCATAGTGAATCATGTGCATCACCCTGTGTTTCTCTGTAACTGCAGCTCAGAACTCTCTAGAGAGAGGAGGATGGAGATCATGTGAAGTCACCTCAAATTGAACAGCACTGGGCTCTGAACTATATCCAGATCCATATCTGAGTCTGAGTGACTGCAAGTCCCCATAAATGTGAACAGGAGCTCTGGCACTTGCTGTTTGCTCTAAGTACACCTGCATTTTGCTTTATGCCATGTCGAACCTATGACTTGCCTGTTTTCAAATAAGAAAGGGAGATGATTTAGCAAGTCTCTTGTATCTGGGACTTTTTATGTACCAGACCAATCACACCAGCCAGTTACCTCTGCTTGGCAAGTCACTGCACATCATCTGAGACACAGTCAATCATAAGGCTCCATGTCAGAGCTGGAAGTGCTGGCCCTTGGGAAGGAACAATCTTTGAAGAGAAACTCTGCCAGGATGACAGCAGTAATATTTTGGTATCTTCAGTAGATTGCACAGAATATAAACAATGCAGACTTTCAGCAAGCTTTTCAGAAGCACTCAGCATTGCTGTGACACTGCTCCTTTTGAAATCCCTTGTGAAACAGAAAACACTTCTGAAAACCTCTGAAGCTTTACAAACCGAGAGCAAATAACATAATAGGTGACAAAAGAAAGGAGTCTAAGCTGGCTTCCTAAGGCTTTAACTGTCCAGAGTTTGTTACACTTTCTGCTTTAAGAGGCACCTCAAGATTGCTCTAAATTACACTGTCTGGAATAGTCCATGAGTGGCACAACTTTACAAGACAAAAAATCAACAAGTATATACCATCTCTCAGGAAGTTCTGTCTCCCAAGCAGACATCTTATGTGTTTGGAGTTCCTGTAGTATCTCTGTGGCTGTTGCTTCTGTCAAAAAGTTGCATTGCCACTCACCTTCTCAAAAAGCATAGCTGTGAGAACATGCTGTAGTCTCTGCTTGTAGTTAATTCTTTCTTTCTTTTGTAGTAGGGGTAAGGGAGACATCATGGAGATTTAATTTGGGATGCAACTGTAAAACGAAGCAGGGAGGTGGTCTCAGGGAATCTCATCTGCTCTCTTCTCAGCAGGCAGCTTTTCATTACTTTCCAGCTGGAAAGTTTATTGTCCCATGGCTCATGTGTGTGTTGCAGTTACAGCTTGCTTGGCAACTTTTCTTGTTTTCCCATTGTCTTGGGTGGACTTGTAGAAGCGTGGCACTGAGAGATTAGTTTTAGGCACAGGGAGAACTGGCATGAGCCAGCATTTTTCATTTGCACCTCTTTTCACATGTTTTTTGTTGTTGGCCTACAGCCCAGCCTGTGTGCTGAAGCTGGGAGTCCTCAGCATTACTCAGACAGCAGAGCCCTGGCCTGACCAAGGGCTGGTCTTGTAAAACCATGGGGATTGCTACCCACAGCCTCCTCTGAACAAAGGTGATCAATCACCTAACCGTGCTGGCTTTGAAAAATGCATCAATGCACTGCCAGGATTAATGCCCAGAAATTATCTGTGACATCATGTCACAGATGGATCTCAGTCTGGCTTGTTCATCTGTAAAAGCTGTCCATGAAGTCCTTCTGCTGCCAGAGGTCTTCAGGGTGATGGCACAAGATCATGGCCTGTCCCTGTCAACATTTGGAGTGCAGCTTCCAAATGGTTCCCACCTCTTCCTCAGCCACCGACAAAGCAAATGCAGTGAGGTGTTTTCAGGTTTATCCCTCTCTGCAAAGCACTGCTGATGCTCTGTGCCAAGAGCCAGACAAGGTGAAAATGTCTCCTCTTTGTTTTGGTAGCTCACAGCCAGCGCCTGGTGCACGTGAAGTCCCGGCTGAAGCAAACCCCGCGCTACCAGACCCTGGAGCGGGACCTGATCGAGTACCAGGAGAGGCAGCTCTTCGAGTACTTTGTGGTGGTGTCGCTGCACAAGAAGCAGGCTGGGGCTGCCTACATCCCTGAGGTCACCCAGCAGTTCCCCCTGAAGGTGTGGCTGGCTGTCTGGGGCTGCCTGGTGCACTTGCACAGCTGGACAAGCTGCAGCTTCTCTACTGACCGCATGTTACCTCAGTGACCGCTCGGCTGTGCCTGCGCTCTGCGAGGCTGGGGATAGTGGGGGCTGCAGTCCCTGCCTGAGAATTGTCATGGCACTCCTCACTGCTGGAAGAGCAGCTGATTTAGATCTTTTGCTGCCCTTGGCTATGACTTTTGTGTAGCTATTCCCTTTCTCTCTGTTTCCTCTTTAAAGAAAACTGATGGTGGGGAGAAGACATGTGTTCTGAAAGGGAAGGCACAGCTTTCACTGGTAGCCTAGCTGAAAATGGGGAAGGAGGAATGGGAGAAACACTGAGCCAGTGTGACAGAGTGTAAATGGGATGTAACCAGAGCTTCCCTCAGACTTCAGTTCTCTTGCTGCTTGCTGGAAGTTGTGTCCCAGATTAGAGGCACAATATAGAAAAGGCAGGTGCTGCAGATGCAGGGCTTGGTGGAATTGGGGATACAGAGTTACCCTGAGATATCTAAAGATTAGGTGAGCCAGAATCACAGAAATTTTAATATCTTCCAGGCAGAAGCTTAGCCTCTGTCATCACCTCTTCATTTGTCACAGGAAAAATATTTGAAGTCATTCCATCCCCACATGACTAATTGGAAACATTCCTTCTCTCTGTTCTGCTAGCTTGAGCGCTCGTTCAAATTCATGCGTGAGGCAGAAGACCAGTTGAAAGCTATTCCTCAGTTTTGCTTCCCTGATGCAAAGGACTGGGCCCCCATCCATCAGTTTGCCAGGTAAGTACTGTACTTTGTATCCTGATTCATGAGAAACAGATTTATATATCGAGCTAATTATACACAAGAGCTGTTAGGGTAGAATACTGGGCAGAGCTCTGCAAGGGATGTCTATGAAATGCAGGAATATTGTGGGTTTATTGGGTTTGTATGTCAGAGACATTCTGGTTTCTCTTTCTGCAGTGAGACATTCTCATTTGTCCTGACGGGAGAAGATGGAAGCAGGAGATTTGGATATTGTAGGAGGCTGCTGGTAATTATCCCTGGGTTTTTTTCTTTTCCTAGAGATGCAGCCTTCTGTAGGGTTGGTGTTACCAACACCCATTCTGGAAAGTGGAAAGCTGCTGCTTGTCTCTTTCAGTGTGGAAAGAAAAGAGCAGCAGCAGAGCAGCTTTGCTGTCTTCTGCTCATTGCCAAAGTCCCTCTCTGAGTCCCATCCTCCACTCCAGGCATAGCTCTCTTGCTTTTGCCTTGCACCAGCACTTAACGTTACGACCACAGACTGTTGTTCCACCACTGAGCTGAAGACAGGGTTTATCCCCTTTAGGTTTTGGTAGCTATTAAACAGTTGTCTAAACCTGTGCTGGTCCTACAGGCTCAGAGGTGGGGCCACAGTCTGGATGTGGCCATTTCTCTCCACTGTTTCTGGTGTACCAGGGTTTGAGCCAGGTTGTCATCACCATACTGTCAAATGTCTGCCAGTTTCTGAGCCAGCCAGGGAGATGCAGAACTAAGAGACCAGTCACTCTGTCTTTCCAGTCATTATAACTCTGACTTTTGTTTTTTGTGTGTGTATTTGCCTTTGTCTTGAAAGCCCAGTGGGAAAGGGAAGCGTCTCCCAGAAGTTTACTGCATTGTGAGTCGCCTTGGATGCTTCAATCTCTTCTCCAAGGTGAGGGGGGAGAGAAAAAGGGAATTTGTGCTGTAGGTCCAGAGGGACTTGAAAGTGAAGCCAGCACCTGAAGAATGAGGACAAGGGAAGCTGATGGCTGAAAAAAGGGCCTGAAATTGTGGTGAAGCAACCACATGCTAATTCCAGAACCTAGCAAAAGCACAGTTAATAGGAAAACTAGATTGTCAGCTCTTGCCTGCTTCCTTCAGCAGAACTACCAGAATGCAAGAGAGGCTAAAAGGTGGAGTCCTGACTCTGAGTGTGGTGGGGACCCGGCAAATTTTAAGCTTTACAGCCTCATTGGAGCTGGTGGAGCTCATTTCTCGTGGTAAAGGAAATTAAGGGTCTTCAGTTGCACCTTTTACATTCTTCCTTATGATACAAGGCTCCATGTCAACACTGGGTTAAGGAGAGAACATAGATGCTGGTGCACTGCATTCCTGATGTTATCTCCCTCTTCCTGATTTACATGTTTCTGTATCTTCATGCCTTTATTTCAGATCTTGGATGAGGTTGAGAAGAGACGGGGCATTTCCCCAGCCCTGGTGCAGCCTCTCATGAGGAGTGTCATGGAGGCACCTTTCCCAGCTCTGGGCAGGACAATTACAGTCAAGAATTTCTTGCCAGGCTCAGGAACAGAGGTAAAGACACCATCCTAGAGAGAGGGGAAACAGGCCAGCAAATGGTGCAGGACTACTAACTGGAAGTTGGGACCATGACATGGCCCTGGGGATCTTCAAGGACAGATTATCTGGCTTTTCAGCATTAATGAAAATTTATTTATAGTTTTCCAAAAAACGCAGCCATTGGGAGAAAGCCTCAAAAGGGTAGTTCTGCTTACTAAGTGATCTAGAAAATACAGGCAAAGATTGAGAAAATTGTTTACTTAATATCGAAAACAAAGGACAAAGGAAGACACGTGATAACCTTTCAATACACAATAAGTTTCCTACAGAGAGGAATGTGACCAGTTGTTCTGAGTGTACACAGAGAGTAAGACAACAAGTAATTGAAGTAATTTGCCACTGACATGCTTCAGCTGCAGGCTTGGTGTTGGTGAGGGTAGTTCAGAACTAGAGTAATTTTCTTGTGGGATTTAAGAACTGTGTGGTGTTGGAGGCTTTCAAAAACAATTTAGATAAGCATCTGTCTAAGATAAGGAGTATGAAGTGCTAAGGTGCTATGACAGGCATTATTTAAGTAGATATGAACAAAGAAAAATACCACAGGCTGCTCTTGCCTGTAACTGACATAAAAAAAATTTATGGTCAGGAGGTTAGGCATCCAGATTCTTGCAGTAAAAATAAATAAATAAATTGTAACTGTAAATTCAGAGTGTAAATTTGAAAGGCTCCATGACATTCTGCTGTTTGAATGCCAGAAAGGCTGCAAACCACTTCTAGCTGGACACAAAAGACTTTTGCTCCTTATGAAGAGCTCCCTGTCCTCAATCCAGTGGGAAAAACTTGTGGTTGATCTCATGTGGTGCCTTTTGGAGTGGACTCTGGATGGTCTTCATGGGGAAGAAGGGTTTATGGGAGGCCTTTGGATTTGAGGACACAGTGCTGTGTGGTGCTCACCAGCAGTCAGTGAGGCCTGGTAGCTCTGAAAATACGTGCTGGCTCCTTGTTGCCACGGGGGGGTGGGCAGCAAGGGCTCACCTGTGCTCTTTTTGTGCCCCCCAGGTCATCGAGCTGCGGAGGCCCCTGGACTCCAGGCTTGAGCACGTGGATTTCGAGTCCTTGTTCGCGTCGCTCAGCGTGCGGCACCTGAGCAGAGTCTTTGCCTCCTTGCTGCTGGAAAGGAGGGTGATCTTCATTGCAGACAAGCTCAGGTACCCTTCTGCATTTCCTTAAAAGAAAATGCTGCCAGGGAAGGGAGGCTGGGAAGGCTGCAGTGACAGATCTCTCTGCTTTGTTCTATTTCTTCTTTGCTCTTTTCTAGCTCTAGTAATGATGTGAATAGGGCTGTTCTTCCCAGGAATGGGGAACTTAGGCCATGAACCATAATTTCATTTTGCAGCTTGCAAAAAGTACTGCTTCTCATCCCCGAGGAGAACCAAATTCCACTTCCTCCAGACAATTTCAGAGCAGCTCCTCAGTGCTGAGGAAGCAGAACCCCTCCTTTTGCTCTGCTTGGGTTTGGGTTTCCAGGGACTGAGGCTTGGGCAGAGACCACTGTCCCTTCTGAGTTGTTCCCTGATAGCACAAAATCATCTTACATTTTCAGCTTGTATTTTCATATTGGTTTCAAAAGACCTTTTACTTATGGAGATGAAAGTAGAGGATGCAGTATGGGGAAATGAGACAGAGGACTTCCCCCTTCTATTTTGAATCTGCTCAGTTTGTTTTTTTGAAAATGTATTTGTTTGCTCTCCTAAATCGTGAAAATGGGTCCAGGTTTCTTTAAGATCTTGTGCAGCTGGTGGCTGGCAGCTCTCCAGCCCTTGAAGCACTTGAGGATTCAGGGAGGAAAGTTCGCCAAGGCTGGGGAAAGAAAAGCTGCCTGGATGAGTAATGACACTTAGGAGCACGCTCAGGTTTCAGGGTCCTACAATGCCCCTAAGCTGTCTGTTTTCACAACTTCCAGGCAGCAGCCTGCAGCTCTGGGACTAAGCACTGGGGCAAAGAATGGAGAGGCCCCTTCTACAGGAAAGTGAAGGGGAGAAATTCATTCTGTAAGAAACCAGGGCTCTCTGTGGGCAGAGCTCAGGCAGTCTCATCACAGGAATAGGAAGGCTGGGGAAAGAGAAGCTGTAGCATCCAGGCAGCACTGTCTGCTTGCAGGTTTTGGCAGCTGTCTTGGGTCAGAAAAGGGAAAATTTGTCTCTTAATAATCAGTGATACACTATATGCATAGAGACTTAGTGTTCTGAATACTTAAACCACACATTTCATGCAGAGCATTTAGACTTGCAGTGAAAGTGAGAGAATTCATCCAAACACTATCTCTGAGTAACATACATGATTTGTGACATAATCTATGATCACAGGCTTTCAAATATTTTTCTCCTCCTCTGTAGGAAAAATTCTACATTCTGAGAAAATTTGTTAAGGACACAGAATGACATTGTACTCTCTACATGAGGGCTGGGTGGCATCTGGAAATGGTAGGGAAATTTGGGGGGTGGGGGTTTTGAGGCATCACTTTAGGATGAACCTTTATTTACCAGATCTTTTCCTATCACATCTTGATATGACAGCACAACACTGTGTATTCTGAGCATGGTTACAGAATATCTCTAATTCAAAGCACCTTAATGGGTTTTGGTGGTTTTTTCCCACCCTTGTATCTTTTGTCAGGATATCTAGGTTCCTTAGGAGTGAGTCCAGCTGCACAGGCCTGTAAAGAGAGTGGGAGAGAGCTGTAGAATCATACTTTCCAGAATTTCCAAATACAGCTTTTTTTTCTGTGAAAAAAGAATTTTTGTGTTTAAAAGATCCATGGTCTGATGGACCACAGGGCATAGATTCAAATATTTACCATAGGTTTGTCAGCTCTCTGTGAGACTTTCAATATTTGATGTTTCTGAGAAGACTTTGCACTGAATGATTTCAAGAGAGCCTTTTTCTTTTCCTCTTACAAAAGATGAAGTTTCTCTGGCTCATTTTTGTGGAGCAAAAGCTTGGAAATTATCCCAAAGGATTGTAAAGGCATGAAAAGCAGAAAACAAAGAAATTAACCCTCAAAATTAAGTAAACTATTGTATTTTAATCCAGTTCAGTGACTTGGATGAACTGGATTGGTGAGCCTTTCCTAATGTCAACAGTCTCTTCTACTTGTTGGTGGACTTTCCATGTTTTGAAAGCTGATCCTCTGTAGATACAAGACCTTCTGTCCAAATTATACTTTTCCTGAGACAGGAACACATTGAACTCAATTAATATTAAGTAGTATTTACTTTAGGAGTGAAAATGCCAATTTCAGAGGAAAGAAAAGAAACACTTTTTGGAAATAGCTGAAGAGAAGGAAAAAAACGATAAAAGCAGCTGTTGGAAACTGCTCAGAGGTTAGGAATGCTAGAAATAATCCAGCTGAGATGGATTAACGGGAAGAGTGCAGGTGACATGGTGAAAGATGCACAATAAATTACATTTATCCTTCATCTCTGAGCTTCTCCATGTGGGCACTATCAATAACTATTGTCTGTGTTTGTAAAGGTGTGTCTGGGTGTGAGTGACAGAGAAATGACGTGTGCAATTTATTTACGGCTTTTAATTGCTATAAAATCAGTCTGTGGGAAAAGAAAGCTGCAAGGTCTCTTGCCAAATACTGCATGAACTGTGAAATGTTTTCAAGCTGAGCCAAAAAATGCATCTAACAAGTGTACAGCAAGTGAAATAGTTTGCCTTTTCCATCTTTAGAATGAGCATTGAGTGTTTAAATACCTGTCAATCCACAGCTTGGCAGCGGAAAAGGAAAGAATTTGGTTTATTAGTTTTTGGGTAGGTTTTTTTTTCTCTGTTGCTATGGATACTGGAGTATACATTGCCTCACAACCCAGGAAAATTACACTGTTAAAAATGTGTTGGTCTGTGTAGCCACTCCTTTTGTTCACTCCTGCACTTTAAGCTTTAGTTCTGGGGCACTGAAGACTGTGGCAGGGTTAGACACTGCAGCATGAGAGCTGCTTTTGTTTCCAAGGGATGCTGCCTGGCATGCAGTTCCAGGCACTGTAAACCAACCTTTTAGAAGGCATCTTCCAGCTAAATGTGTCCTGATGTCACAAAGTACCTAGAGCTGGGCAGTTTTTACTGGCCTGAGCAGATCTGTGGGATTCAGAAGGCTTTTTAAAACAGAGAAACTTGCACAGGCTTAAAATCAAGGCCTCCTTTTTCCACATCTCAAAAGCCTGTTGTGGATCTGACCAACTCGAGTCTGTGTCCCTGCCAGAAACCACAGCTGTGTCAACAACTCAAAGTGGTCATTGTTATCAAAGGCAGATCTGAAAGAATTAGAGTAGACACTTTAAATGTGGTCATCCCCAGCAAAAGGTAATTAATCATCAAGAAGAACCCTTTACCATGTGCTGCAAAAACAAATCTGGGACTGCGAATCTCAGCCTCGCAGGTTTCTCCTTTGTTGCTCTGTGACTGGGGAGAAGAAGAAACCCAAGGATGAAATTGGGATGTCAGATAATAGCATTGCTTCTTCAGATCATCTCAGCACTCACTTCTTCACCTGCACAAACCTGCCACGTTGGTGGGAGTCAGTGAGGGTCCCCACAGAGCTGGTGGAACTTGGCATCCTCCCGGTGGGATTTTGCAGCAGCGCTGTGTGAAGTCATGGGACAATGCTTGGAAGCTCCCGTGCCTGTTAAGTGTTGTAAACCAGATCTGTAATCCATCATAAGTAAATCCAGATGTGATGCAGTGTCAGAAATCCAAAGGTGTTTGTAAGATGAACCCTGCTGTAGCAGAGCTTATAAAAAATAAATTAAAAAGATACATATTCAAACAGTCTGAAATTGCCAAATGGCAGCATATTTTGAGCAGTTTGGTTGGTGTTTTTCAGAAATCGTGCAGTATCCTAAACCCAAAGAGGGATTCAGCTTTGGGGGCTTTCTGTCACAGGTGCTTGTCTTTGGAGGGAAAAGCTGAAAATCCTGTAGTCAATCCAAGTTTGGGAGAAAAGCAACCAGAGTGAACAGCCAGTATCCTTCCTTAGAAGCTGCTGCAACTTGTCAAGGTGTCTTTTAGAGCAAGTCAAGTCTTGGGGCGAGTTTTCCCAGGAGAGAAAGAAGGGTTTCCATGTAGTTGCAGGTGTTGTGTTCAGATTCTGTGTTGGCCACAGATTCTGTGTTCAAGGTGGCTACCAAGAAGCAGCAGCTTCACAGGGTGCTGTGTGGCAGGTTTGTGCACAGGATGCTCTGTGATGGGAAGGCCTGTTCAAGCAAACAAATGTCACAGGTTGCTGCAGTATCATTGTTCTGACCAAGGGGTGCTCAGCCAGAGAGATCTGTGGGTCAGTCTATATCCAAATCAACCCTTTAGGGAGGGATCTGAGGGTTTTTTGTGTACCTCAGGACTTTTTAGCCTCTGTACTATTGATATCTCAGTCTCAACTGCAAGCAACATGCAGCTCAACTGTGTTCCCTGCAGAAGGCTGATTGAACCTGTGAAAATGTGCTCAGCATCTTGAAAGTGTTCTTCAAAGACCTTCAGTATTTTAATGACTGATGAAACCAAAAAGTGTTGTCTGTGTCCCATGTGGACAGCTGGCATTGAGCTTTTTTGGCCTGAGGGTAGTGCATGGCACTTCCCAGAGCACACTGCAGTGATATTGCTGCTGGCTGGAGAGAACACAGTCACACAGGTGCCGTAAAAGGAATTTATCATGCTGGATTCTTTTGCAAGGCTCAGCAGCCTGGTGTGAATCAGCAGTCCCTTAGTGCTTGTTGCAGTGCCGTATGAGACAGAGAGAGAGAGAGCTTAGGCTTGAGTCATTCCAGAAGTCCAAGGTTCTCCTGGGCTTCTGGCAACCTGCAGGTCCCTGAGAGTGCCTGCAGAGCCAGGCTGACATGTGAAAAAGGCATCTCAGTGTTACCTCCTCTGTGTCCATCTCTGAACTGCTCTGCCTTCAAAGGAGGCTCACAGACCTCAACCCTAGCAGTACTGTTCCCCAAAAAAGTCTTCCACGGTGAGAAATGTTTGGGAGCAGAGATCACAAGGTTTCACCCTGCAGGCAGTGAGTCATCCACAGATGGAGGGGTGGAAGGGGAAGTTATCTTTACTTCCCACTGCCTGGTGTGTACAATTTCAGACTTAACACAGCTCTGTCTTTGACTTGCACTCACTGGACCTCAGCCATCTTTCCTCCCACTCAATCTCTCACGTACCATGTGTGCTCTCTGGGACTTGGGAGCTGGGCTGAGGGAAGAACAGGCCACCATAAATATAGCAGGAGACAGCTTGCCATCATATCTCACCATGCCATAAATAACCACGTACTTCAGCTTCTCACTGTTCTGCTGTGGAGCTACCTGGAATGGGAGATGTTTCCCATTGGTTTTCAAATGCTGTCTATAAAGTCAGTTCCCACTTTTAGGCAGGAAATTTGGATACACCTTCGAAATAAAGGATTTGTGACAAAGGTAGAACTTCTAACGCTTCCACATGCAACCTCTCCTCGCAGAAGAGGAACAGTGGGTGGTGGTAATGCCCCACTGCTGTGCACAAGTGATGAAAGGTGCCTTCTTTTAGCTTTCACTATGCTGCTGCTGCTATTAGCAGGGCTATTATCAGTCAGAAATTGAGGAGTGGAAAATACGCTCTGCAGTAATGGAGAGGAAGAGAAGCCCCAGCTTTTGTATCTGCTAACAGGACCTGAAATGTATGAGTAGCACAGCCTTGAAGGAGATGGTTTTTAAAGGATCTCATTAGCTTGGAGTGCACTTCTAAGATGACACATGCACTTTTGTTGCAGCTCCTTTCAAGATTAGCTTGTATGAGAGCTACAACAAAAATCATCTACTTTGATATTATTCCCACTTTTTTTCTGTTTTTTTTTTTTTAATGTTTGTATTTCTTGCTAGCTCTATGTTTTCTCATTATTTTAAATTTGCCTCTCTCAGATTCATAATCTACCTTGCACGTGTGCTAGACAGAGCAAGGTGTGGGCTTGCTGATGAGGGCAGGCACAGCTGGAGAAATGAATGCAGAGAAGGGAGGGGGATACACTCAGACCTTCCTGAACATGGATGTGGAACTGAGGAGTTTTTTCCCATTTGAAGACTTAGAGCTACCAATCTGTAATATAGCCTTTGAAGGGTCTTCTTCTGTTTTTTCAGAGTATCCCCTGAACAAAAGACAAGTTTCTGGGAGCGAAGGGAGAGGAAACTGGCCCCATTTTATGAAGATACTTTCTAGGACGCACATCCCAGGCATCTTTCCCAAGTGCCAGTTCCTTACCTCTTACAGTCCTAGATAAAATTTTCAGGTTAAGCAGATTCCAGCCTCTCCCCTGGGATCTCCTTATCTCCAAAAAGTGTCATGTGTTTAGCAATGTTTGCTGCCTGGTTACTTCGTACTGTCACAGTGGTGTCCCAGCAGCTACCACTTCATTCTGCTAAAGTGAGCTTACCTGATGAAGGCCAGCCAGCTGTCCTGCAGCCATACCCAGCCCACTGTGCCCCAGTGCTACAGCACAGGGATGCACATCCACCAAATTGAGCTGGAGTGAGGCAGGGAGGGAAAGCAGGCTTCACTTTTCAGCGAAGCTCAAGTCCACACCCATCCAACCCTTTCCCTCTCAAGTCAGCAATAAACTGACAGACCTGGGTTGCTGGATGTAGATTCTCCCATGGAGTCCAACAGCAGCCAGCTGGGCATCCTTCCTCATCCACATGACTCACCCTGGCTGCACCAGTCTCCCTCCCCTCCTCCAGCCTTTTGAGACCTGGAAGCTGGTAAAGCAGAATGATGTTATATATGCAGGGTTTATAGCAGCAAGCCTTCCCCCTCTTTTGGAACATAAAACTTCTTACAGACCCAGAAAAGATGAATAATTGGTGCCCTGTGGCAAGCTCTGCCATGTCTGACTGGAGACCCTGCCTGACTCCTGCCAGAGAACTGGTGGGGTTTTTGGAAGGACCCTCTTGGAAGTTGTCAGCAGAGGCACTTACAGCTGAGCTGCTGGTGGCATTTGAAGGGGCAAGAAGGAAGGCTGCAGTCCTGTGAGCTGTGGGCAGCTTCCTACAGGACTGGCCACGTGCTCCCCTCATGGGATTTCACTCTCCCATGGTTCTGAGTAGCCTTGACAGGTTTCACAGGTTGCAGGGTGCCTGTATAGCTTTGACTGGACAGCACTGCCTTCCTCTTTCCCCCATGCTCTGGCCTGTGATTGGGACCAATAGAAAAGCACACTGCTGGCATGCCATTGCTCCTGCTAAGGCTTGCCCAAAGGCACAGCATATATGCTGCACAGGGGCAGGCCAAGGGGCAGGAGTGGACCACAGCTGTGTGCCATCCATGCTGGGCAGTGTAGCCCCTGTGCATTCAGACCTGTGGCTTTCCCTTGGGAACAGCCACAGAGTCACACTGGGGGAGAATAAACTCATTTCTCCAAGGAAAGGCAGCGGCATAGAAGATGCCATGACTGTCTGATATTTCCCATTGGGATGCTGGAGCAGCAGATCTCTGATTCACTGGGACCCATCTCGTGTCACACTCGTGTGGGCTGGGGTCATCTTTCAGAAGTCAGTGCTTCTGAAGCTGAACAAGGGCATCAGAAATCTGACAAAGCCCCTCGTAAGTAGAGAAATCAATCAGGGAACAGCCAAAAGAGCCCTGATTTCTAGCAGCCCCTCATTCCCTGACTGAGCAGCCATTGTCCTTGGTTTTGTCTTCCAGCACTCTGTCCAAGTGTTGCCACGCCACGGTGGCCCTGCTGTACCCCTTCACGTGGCAGCACACCTACATCCCGGTGCTGCCGCCTTCCATGATCGACATCGTGTGCTCGCCCACCCCCTTCCTCATCGGCCTCCTCTCCAGCTCCCTGCCCCGCCTCAAGGAGCTGCCCGTGGAGGAGGTGAGACCCCTGAGGCTGCTTCCCGTGGGCTGAGTCGTCTTCTGTGCCAGAAAGGCTCCTCCCAGAGCCTGCCCTGGCAGCGTGAGGGAGCGGAGCTCTCATCCTCTGGCTACTGTGAGCGTGGGGTAGAGGCACAGGGGGATGATCCCCGGGGAGGCACAGGTCTGTGCTCTGCCTTGGCCACAGCTTGGGAAGGCAGGGGGCTGGAACCTCCCATTGAGGGGCTGCTGCAGGTAGGAGATGGTTTTATTAAAGTTGCTGCATAGTGCTGTCTAGGGACTGTGTGCAAAGGCTGTCAGTGTTACACTGTGATTGCTACAGTCTGGCAAGGATGGCGGCCCCTGGTTTATACAGGTGCCTCATGACAGCAATAGATAATTAAGAATTGGATTCCTGGTGCACAAGGGTGAGCACAGCAAGGCAGAACGTGGTCAGGGAGGGATTTCCCTCCCTGCCCCCCAGGAGACAGCAGTGCAACACACGGAGAGAAGGGTGTGAAGCTCTGACCCCGCTGTGCAGTGAGGAGTGGTGGCCAGGCCTGGAGCACAGCCTCCCACTGTCCCAGCTGTGCTGTGGTTTGTGGTGACATCCTTAGAATGCCACAACAAGGGCTCTGCTCCTAGGTCATGCTGGGTGCTTCCCCCAGCTGCAGTGGTGGGTAGGAGGAGCAGGAACACCGCTGAAGTGTTTCCTTCAGGGCAGTTACAGACTGTGATAAACTCTGATGTTGGAAGTAATGACTTCCCCTTTTTATTCTTGCTCTTTCATTCTTAGGTCCTCGTTGTTGACCTTGTAAATAACCGGTTTCTGAGGCAGGTGAGCAGAACTATTTCATATCCTTCACCTTCTCTCCCCCTTTTCACCCATAACTTATCTCCATCTGTGTTTGCTGACCTGCCTAGCTGAGTGGATCACTTTCTCCCCACTCAGACTGGGGCAGGACTTGTGGCTGGCAGCATTGCAAGGATTGCTGTGTGTATTTGTAATATCAGCATCCTAAACCACAGCTGTTTGAGGACCAAACCATTGTGAATTACTCTTTTTGTGTTGTTTTTATTTTGAAGAGGGAAAATGGTGGCACTTGAATGCTGTGGGTCCTTAAGTGTCATCCTGTAAGGCAGAGCTGGAAGGCCTTGGCTCAGCACTGTCTGCTGGGGAGCAGTGTGGGCTCTTCCTGCCTCTGTCTGTCAGTCCACCTGCCATCACATACTCTACCCTGAGTGGGAAGGGAGCCTCAATGATGATTTTTTTAAATCCTTCCTGCCCCAGGAGCTTGTGGTTGCTCACTCCAATCCTTGCACTGGATGGGTCAGAAGTAGGAAGCTGGTACATGGGAGCCTGTGTGTTGCTCTGCAGGCGAGATTGCCTGCTGATTTTTACTTCCCTTTGTTGTGGAGAGGAGTGGGAAGGGGAGGAGGAAGGGAAGAGGATAAATGAGCAAACACGCTCCTGGCCCTGGGAGCTATTTTTTGCCAGAGCTCTCTGGCAGCTCGCTGAGCAGTGCTGGCAGTGTCAGTCTCATGTCCCCTGACTGGGATGGGCTGAGTGCTCCTCCTGCTGCAGGGAGCAGCGTGTGGGCGAAGGCCAATCCCTGGTGCACTCCTCGCTTGCCAGCTGCCATGGCTCTGGTGTTATGCTTTACCTTGCACCTCTCTTCTGGAGGCTTAAGCTAAACCAGCTGTCTCAGCCAGGGCTGGCAGGAGCTCGTGCACAGTCACTGGCAGTTCCTTGGCTCCGTTGCTCCCTGGGAACTCCTGACGCCTCCGTAAGAGGACTGGTGCCTGAGCAGGGGCTCTGCTGCCCTGGCCACGTGCCAGCATTGTTCAGGCACCTCCTCTTCGTGCTGGGCTCAGTGCCTGCTGGCAGATGGCAGCGCCACGGGTGAGCCCTGCCTGGTAACCTCTCGGGTCAGACACCTCAAATTCCTCTGGAATAGGGGAATATTTAGGCAAAGACACCCCCTTTCTCCTTCCTCTTCTGCCTCTTGATAGTACTGGGCTGGGAGGTGCTGGGAATGTGCCAAGCGTATTACACGCCTTCTCCTTCTCACGGTTCACTTCTAGTGCTCCCCCTGCTGTGCTGGGGACAGGGTAGGAGCTGCTTTTGTCCCAGCCCCAGTCCCTGAGGAGGTGGCTCTGTCTTACAGATGGAAGATGAGGACTCCATCCTGCCCCGCAAGCTGCAGGCTGCCCTGGAACACATTTTGGAGCAGAGGAATGAGCTGGCGAGCGACAAGGAGGAGGGCCCTGTCAATGGCAAGCAGGGTAAAGCACAGTGCCTTCCAGCTTAAATCCATGTCTTTTCCTGCCCCTTTTTCTGTCTGACCCTAACTGACCAAAGTGATGCTCCTCATGGAGTGATGCTCGTGGAGTCATGCTCAGCATAGAAAGCTGGAGCAAGAAGGAGGAAGTGGGGGGACATTTGGAAACAGGACATTTTGTCCTCCCAACACACGTGTGCTCTGCCCTACTTCCCTGGGGATGGCTGAACAGCTGCCTGCCCATGGGAACGGGTGAATAAATCAATTATTTTGCTTTGCTTGCATGCACAGTTTTAGCTTTATCCATTAAACTCTCTTTATCTCAGCCCATAAGTTTTCTCATTTTTACTCTTCTGATTGTCGCCCCCATCCCACCAGAGAGAACTGGGCACCAAGACAAAGCTTGGTGTCTTTCACAGTAGCAGCAATTTGGTCTACTTCCATGACAAGCACTTCCTAGGACGCTGTCTCTCTTGCACAGCTTTTTCTGCTCAGGCTGGATCTGTAAAAAGCCAGGGAATTTTTACTCAGGGATTTTCCTTTAGAGCACTGTCCTCACCCCTGCTTCTCTGTTTTCCCCTTAGAGACCAGCCCTTTGAACGAGGTGGTGTCCGAGGCCTTTGTCCGTTTCTTTGTGGAGATTGTGGGCCACTATTCCCTCTTCCTGACCCCCACAGAGCGCGAGGAGCGGACCCTGCAGCGCGAGGCTTTCCGCAAAGCCGTCTCTTCCAAAAGCCTGCGCCGCTTCCTGGAGGTCTTCATGGAGACCCAGATGTTTGGGGGCTTCATTCAGGAGCGGGAGCTGCGCAAGCAGGGGGTCAGAGGTGAGGGGCTCGGCCTGGGCTCTGCTGTTGTGGGAACTGCTCTTGCTCCTCCGAGAGCCGGGAGATGCTCCCCAGCCACCGTGTCCATCCCCAGCTGCATGGCTGGAGGCTGCAGCGTCCACACAGGAACACTGGGAGGGAATCTGGTGGTTTCTCCTTGGGGTTGGGATTACAGGCACCTTTCACTGCCTCTTCTGTTCCACATTGAGTTCCACTGCTGGAATGACGTTTATCCTTGCAGTCCCTCATGCCCCCTTCTTGTGTCTTCAGGACGAACGGGCTGGATTGGTTATGGCTCTTCTGTCACTCCTGTTATGCCACAGTCCCAAGGGCTCTGCTGGCAGCTGAAGTTTCTTATCCCTGCTGCTGCTCGGTGCTGGCTTAGCAGCTTCCTCTGAAGCGCTAATAGGAATAAGTGCCTGAGTAAGAGAGGCTTTGCAGTGTGGTGAATTGTGCATGGCAATTCCCCAGATGATGTCACTCTCTGGACTTAGCCGTGTTTGTAACAGAATAAAGGGAGTTTTTATCTCCCCCTGAGCAAGGTGCAGCAGCTCAGTCAGCCTTGAAGTGGGAAGGGAGGGGGCAGACCAAAGCTTCTGTGCCAGATCTGGGCTCAGCTGGTGGAGTGTAGGTGGGGTGAGTTGTTCCTTCTGTGTGGGTAAGCTGGGACAGTACACTTTCAGGTGGGCATTCTTGCTTGGATCTAGAGGGATGCAAAATAGAAATTGTTGACTGCTTTTCTTCCTGCAGGTCTGTTTGAGGTACGGGCTCAGGAGTACCTGGAAACCCTTCCCAGTGGGGAACAGAGTGGAGTCAATAGGTTCTTGAAAGGCCTAGGTAAGGAACCAGCAAAACCCTTGCCTTCTAAGAGGATTGGGCTTCTTGTTGCCTTCAGGTTGAACAGCAGAGAAGCTGCCTAAGGGTGACAGGGCTCTGCTAGTGACTGTGTGTGGCATCCAGTGCCTGGCCATGTATCCCTGTGCTGGCACACTGTTGGCTCTGGCCCTGATCAGTCACTGTCTGGAGGCTGGTGGAGAATCAAAGATTGGGCTGTGAGCAGTATCTGTGTCTTCTAAAGGAGACAGGTGGGTCTGAGGAGGCAGTGGAGTAGCCAGTGACTTGGGGATGGTGCATGCAAGTCCTGATGGGAGGACTGACACAGTCTTCATTGCCCTCAGGGATCAACAGTGAGAATCACCCAGGAGTATTCTAAGATTGAATCTATTTTCCACTGTAAGGGAGCTAGACACGAGCTCCAGACTGAGGTTAGAAGTCCTGGATAAGTCACTGGACACCATGGCTAAGAGAGTTTGATCAGGTCACATCCCTGGCTCTCTTGTGTGTTCTTGGCCACTTAAGAGCAGCAGGGCCTGAGGGGCTGGTGTGCCCTGCCACACATGCTCTGGCCAGGTGAGCTTAGTCTTGAGGTCACCCTCCAGGACCGCTGGGCAGATGGGCTCTGGAGGGTGTGCCTGGGGGTTTGCAAGGTCCCAGCCTGCAGCACTGCTCCCAAGGCATGGGCAGAGTTCTGCAGGCCCCTGCTTCCAGCTTTGCAGAGCTGTGGACGAGGAGCCAGGGATGGCAGCAGGGCGAGTTCACTGCATAGGCCAGAGGTGGTGAGGAATGACACTTGTTTTGCCTGTCACTGTGGGGAGTCCCTTTTCTTTTCTCTGTCTCTTCAGGCAGCAAAATGAAATTCCTCCACAAAAAGTAAGAGCGAAGCACATCCTCATTCCCCAGAAGAGAATGGCTTTACCATTTAGCAGCAATAAATCAGACTCACCAAGCATTCCCCCCCAGCCTGCTCCCAGGAGCCAGCAGCCTTGGCAAGCTGGGCAGGGCCGGGAGGCTCTGCACGGAGCTGTGGTGCTGCAGGAAGACGGGAAGGCTGCGGGGCTGCCGGGACACGTGGCTGCATGTCTGCAGGAGCAAGCACTGGACCAAGCACTCTCTCTGAACTCTGCACTAGCACGTTGCAGGCATCCCGGTGGATCGGATCTCTTAGCTAGTCAATTCTTTATTTTGGTGTATTTTTCTATTTATATTGAGGTTAGAATGATTATTAACCGATGACTCTTGCCCTGCCTCCTCTCTGCCTGGTGCTGCAGGAGGCCAGCTTGGGACTCCCGTGGGACTGAGCAGGCAAAGCTCAGGCACAAAGGAGAAGAACAAAGATGTGTGAAAGTAGGTCTCTGCAAAGCAAGGACACTGAGGGCTGGGGGGGTGATGTGGACTGACCAGGAGGAGCTTCCAAGCAAGGGAGAAGGGTGAGGGGGAACCACTAAACCTACTGAGGACTTGATGGGCCAGCCAGTTCCCTGGGTGGCTGTGCCAGGGAGCCTTGGCATGAGGACAGCCCTTTCCTTATGCAGTGTAATTAAAAGTGACTTGTGTAAAAGGTGTGCAGACCCATGGTGTTCTCATGGAAAGGGATGAGCTGTGTCTTCCCACCATCCCACCGAGCGCCGAGCATGAGCCAGAGACAACATGGAGCAGCTGAACCCGTGGCTTGGCCAAGCCCTCAGCTTCCCTGTGAGTCTCAGAGGCTGGGTGGCCTCATTCCCTCAACTTCTCACTTGCTGGGGGAGGCCAAGGTGGAGCTCACCTGCAGGATCTTGCCTGGGAGAGCTGCTTTCCAAAGGTCAGATAGGCTCTCCTCTCCCGTCTCTGCTGTTGCTGCTGGGAAGCACAGTAGGAAACAGGTACGGGCAGTGTTTGCTGCTGCATTCTGTGCTTCTGGCTGGGCAGGAGGTAGGGCCTCCTGCTCACCTCTCCTCTGTCTGTGGTGGCCTCCTTTGGTGAGGAGGTGTCGGGCAAGTCGAGTGGAGGTTCAGGCAGGGTGAGGGCTTTTTTCCAGCTGGTGTGAAAGCTGTTACACTTGCACTGCTTGTGAGGGCAGAGTCAAGAGCATCTGGAGCATCCTTGAGTCTGCTCTTTGGAGGACATTCTCTTTCCCAGCTGCCACAGGGTTGCAGAATGAAAGCTGCATGCAGGTCCCTTTGCTGCAGCTGTGCTACACTGGGCTGCACAGGGCTCCCAGAGGCTTTGACCCTGATCCCAGTGTCGCTGTGGTCCATGGGATTTGCCAGGTGAGAGGACTTTCTTGACCAGCACTGGGGTTCAGAGAGGTGGGTCCAGTTCTGCTCTGTGAATCTTTTGAAACCTGCATTTCCAGAGTTTCCTAGAGCAGCCCCCTCTTCCTGTGTGGTGTTTGAGGACAGAGGAAGTGGGTTGGGATGGGTGGTGGCAGCAGTGGGCAGCTGGGTGGGTGGAGGGGTGAGCACTGGGAGAGAGGGTGACATGTGCCATGCTCTGGGGACCTGGTTGGCTGGACAAATGGCTCTGAGTGGCCCTGCTTGAGCAGGGGGATGGCCCAGGTGACCCCTCTGTAGGTCCCTCCCCACCTCAACCTCGTGGTTCTGTGGTGAGCATGGCCAGACAGCCGTGGTGCCACACCATGCAGGAGGCAGGTAGGCAGCACCTGCAGCTCTGTGCCCCCCAGCTTCTGTGCAGGGACAGATGAAGCAGCCATAGAGGGGCTCAGAGAAACCAGTGGTATTTGCCCCTGCCCCCTCCCAGGGTCTGGGTCCCACAAGGGTCACCAGATGGAGGGTGTGGGGGGGCTGCTCCTCAGCTGTGCTGAGCAGAACTGGTACTACTTCAAGTTTAGTTTGTCACAGGAGGCAGTGGTGGCTCTCTGAAGGGAACTGCAGCAGGGTTCAAGGTCAATCAAGTGTTCTGCTTTGGTTGTCTTTTTAAAAGGTGTTTTTAATAGAAGCATAATGAGGTTTTGCAAAGCTGGGGTGCACTCGCATGTGCAAAAGTGGCCAGGATGCCTGTAGAGCTCTGTGGGGTGCTAAATAAAGCTGCTCTGTGGCTCAGCTGCAGCCTTCAGAAGCAGGTCTCCTACATGGTCCTGCACTGCCAAGCCTGTGCCTGGGGACTCTGCATTCCCCTTCTCCAGTGATGTTTCCAACAGTGTGGGATCTTGGCCTTCCTCAGCTGGAGCTGTGGTGAGGAGCAGGGAGGAATCCCAGGTTGCCCAATGCTTCACTCAGCTTGAGCTTGTGTGTGAGCATGCTGAGATACTGGCAGCTTTTACTGCAATATCCTAATGGCTCACATTAAAAAGGGTTATGAAATAGCCCTGTTTGTCTCATTAGGGAGCTCCAAGGGGGCTCTGCCAGCACAGGGCTCTGTGACCACTGTGTGCTTTTATTGGCCCCTCTCAGGAAAGTGGGAATCAAGCCTACACACGGTACAAAATCCAAAGGGGGTGTTAAAAAGCAGCAGCGTGAGAAGTGCAATGAAGGAAACATTTACAACTGTGTCATTAAGGATTTAAAATGAAACTTGGACCAAAGGTGTTGATCTCCAGCTGCAGGACCACCTCTTCAGCTTTATTTCGAGCTGTGCTGCTCCGAGATGAGCTTGACCCCGTCTCTAAGGGCTCTGTATGCTTTGGAGGAAGCCACCTGTAAAGAAAAGCCAAAAGAGCATCTGTCCTGGGTGTGACCACTGGTCCTCGTGTCCTCCTATGGAGGCTGCCAGCAGCAGGTGACCAGACTATGAACAGAGCATATACATTGGGATGCCCTGTATACTACACACAAACACACACACTATGCTATACACCCCCAAAGCATTAAACTGGCCTGCTGCATGTGCCACAACCAGGAGTTTCCTGCACCAGAGCTGGGTCTGTGTGTTTAGTAGCCTTGGATGAGTTTCTGTTTCATGACCATGTGCATGTGGGTGTAGACAGTGGCTGAGGCACGAGGCCACTCTGGGGGCAGGATGTATTTACCAAAGGGTACTGGAGAACCAGGACACTGGTTAAACATTAAAAGCCGTCTCTGCTCCCTGACAGTTCCTGCCTAATTAAGCAGCTCTGACACACCAACACAAGCAGCTCTGCGGGGCCCATGATGAGCAGCACTGCATTTGCTGACTTCCAGGCTACTGGCTAAATCCTGAGCCCTGTACCCCTCCTTGGTTTTCCAGCACAGGCTGTTGGTGACCTGCAATAGCTCGGGGCACCTGTTAAATCCCAGCCCTTACAGAAACTTTTGGGAATGTCCCATCCACCATGCAGTTGGCCATTCTGTAGCTAGTGCTGGCAGCACAGGCAGAGAGCCCTGGACGGTCAAGAGACCAGACCCAGCCCTGCACAGGGCAGTCAGACTTGGGCTTGGAGCGGTGCAGCCAAAGGGCTGTGCTTGCCCTTGGCTGCCTGTGGGGATCCCTGGTGCTGGCATCCCAGGGACTCACAGCTCACCTCTCTGCCTGGACACGGCTTTCAGGTTGCAGGTGCCGGCTGGCAGCTTGCAGGTGTAGAGCCCCAGGCAGCCACCACAGTCAGAGGGCTTCTGGCAGGGCCGGGACTGGATGCTGTGGCAGGAGTGCTGCAGAGACAGGGACAGTGGTGGCTGCAGAGCCCATGGCAGCCATGCCCAGCCCGGGACCAGCCCAGTCACGGCTGCACCAGCACTCTGCAGCAGCAGGACAAGCAGCTCTCCAGGCTTTAGAGCAGCAGCTTCATGCAAGGAGCTGGAGAACCTGGGCCCCAATGAAGCACTGCCAGGGACAGTTCATTGCTGGTTTTGGCAGAAATCACACCAAGCTGGGCCCCACAGCCACTCGACACCCCTCCAGTGCCTCGGCTCTTTTGCTGTGGTGCCACCCACCCCGGCTGAGTGGCACCTGGCACAGTGGCACCCAGCACTTCGTGGTTAAGGCAAGGTCTGCTTATGTGCCACCAAAAGGCAGCTTGGGTTTGACAAACGAGAAGCTGGTTATTTGTGGGATGCTGTGCTGTGGAGCAGATTTCCCATGGGCAGAGAAAGTCTGTGCCTCCCTCAGGTCAGTGCTGGCCTCATTGTAGAGCTCAGAGAGCTCGGTGGTAGCACTGCAGGGGGGCGAACACAAGGCTTTGGGGACATTGCACGGGCTGGGGCAGGACTGTGCCCTCGGCTCCCCTGTCTCTAAGGGCAGCACATGGGGACAGGGGCAGCCAGACCTGTGCTCTCCTCCTCACCTGCTCACCACCTGCACTTACAGCCATCAGCTCTGCTCTAAGCCTTGCCAGGTACAGCTTGGGCTTTGGGGGTGTCACTGCCCACCTCCTTTGTCAGCACCACAAGCCACCAAGGCCACGTTGCCACATGCAGCTTATGAGGAATGGCCCGAAAGCACCTTTTCTGCCTGATGTCCGCAGGGTCACGGCACGCCCAGCCCCTGCTCCTGCTGCCCTCAGCC
Organism: Climacteris rufus; assembly: GCA_013398175.1. Lineage (NCBI taxonomy): Eukaryota > Metazoa > Chordata > Aves > Passeriformes > Climacteridae > Climacteris > Climacteris rufus. Next base: position 106,508 of record VZRZ01008721.1, on the reverse strand, counting down.
CTGCCTGATCCCGACTGCTCCCTCGCTCACCCCCAGCCCCCCTGAACCCCCCTGCAAGCGCCCTTTCCCGCTGGCCCGGCTGTGCCAGGCAGTGCTCACCGTGTCGCTGTTGAACTTGCCGTAGTCCTTCAGCAGGCTCAGCCTGGCACTCCTGCTGCGGGAGGGCTGCAGCGGCAGCCGCCAGGGCCTGCCCGCCGGGCCCTGCTCCCCGCGGCCCAGCACGGCTCTGGGCACCGCCCTGCTGGGCCACCCGGAGCTGGCCTGGGCCTCTCCCATCACCGTCCGTGCCCCGGCCAGAGGATGCCTTCCCTCGGAGCCCTGCCCGGGCAGCCTGTCCCCTCCATCTCCAGGCGGCCAAGGGGCTTCTCCAGGGCTCCCAGCTCCTGGCTGCCTCTCTGGGTTGCAGGCCTGGCCCCCCAGTGCCCCAGATGGTTCCGGGGCTGAGCAGAGCAGCAGCAGGAGGAGCGTGGTGCCTCTCAGTGCCTGGACTTTCATCCTCAGGTCCTGCCTTTGCTCTGGGTCCTCCTGCCCAGACAAGGCTGGCAGAAGCAGGAGCAGAGGTGGAAGCTGCTTTTTTGCCCTGATTCTGGATCCAGCTGAAGCAATTTTTATAGTGCAGGGACATACCTTGGGGGCACAGCCCTTTTCCCCCGCCCCTGCTCTGTCCCACCTCCCAGCCTGCAAGCAAACCCAGCTGCTTGCTGGGCCCCAGTCCCCCTCCCTTGTGTTCCCAAACATCCCAGCACCCTTCTGCCACAGCCACCCTGTCCCTGCTTGGTGCCTGGTACACACATGGGTGCCTGGTACACACATGGGTGCCTGGCACCTGAGAACAGAATCTTTTAGTTAAACCACGTTTGCAAGCAAGGTTGTGGTAAAGCAGGAGCTGATGGTGAATGTTTGTGTCTGATGGAAAGGTGGCAGGCTCAGAGGGAAGTAGTTGCTACAAACCTGGTGAAAGTGGTCTTGGGTAGAGGAAAGGCACCCAGTTAATGCCTCCATCCATTGCAGTGGGAGCTAATTTGCCAAACAGCAGAGCCCACTCAGCAGAGTGGTGTTAGAGCTGCCCTGATCGAGCTTTGGTTGATTTTTGTGCTGTCAGACACCAGGGATCTGCTCCTCAGGCAAGGGGCCTCACAGATGGGTGGTCTCTGTATGAAACAAAGGGTGTCTGTACTCCACACTTACTGTGAGTCAGGTTCAAGAACCAGCCAGCACCAACACCCAATTGTACTAGAAATTAGTTTTAATGAGTTTCAGTGTTCACCAATCTGTTGGCAACTGCAGTTGCATCCTGTGCACATTCTGTGCTTAGAGAGGGAAGGCGACTTTTTCTCATTGATTCCATGGGAGGTGTTATTGCTCCCTCTGCTCTCTTTCGCTTCAGACTTGACACGGAACTAAAGGAGGAAGGCCCAAGTGCAGAGGAAGGCGTGTGGAACAAGGGGCTGTCACTTTCTGAAGGCCACCAGCTGGTCCCTGGTTACCCCTCTTTGCTTAGTCTTGCCCACTTTCTCTAGGTGCCTTGGACTTCAGAGCAAGAAAGTGTGGCATTTGCTGGCTGGCTTCGGAAGATGGATGAGGTTATCCTACAGTGTCACATTCCTGCCAGCTGCCCCTTGCCACAGGTTGTGATCCATGACACCTCTTGGATAGAAAGGAGGAAGCAGCAAGAGCAGATGTTGCTGCTGGGCCCAGCTGAAGGGACACGGTCTTGAAGATCTAGGAGTTGATGACAGAGGAGCCACTGTGGTAATGGACAACATTGACACAAGGTGGAGGAAGAGAAAATTCCCTCAACAGAAAATCTAGAAGGACTGGAGGTCAGGGAAGCGGGAGGTCTGGAAGACCAGAAGCCAACTTTTCTTTCCATAGAAGTTCCCTGGGTTGGGGCCTCCTTACCTGTCTGTTTCCTCAGGATGAAAACAGATGAGTGTTCCCATTAGCTGGGGAGGTGAGGGGTGGGTGACATGCACTGTCAACAGGCAGTGGACAGAAGAACCAAGCTGTAGTTGCTGTAACCCACCAAATAAAAAAATTCTTTTAAACATATTAAAAAATTTTTTAAAAGCGGACAGGAAACAAGAGCAGACAAACATGTGAGCAGTGCAGTATCAGTTGTCACCAAATGCACTCCACAAAAAACTTCACCTCCCAAAAAGTACCCTGCACTGAAAGTCTAAGTCCTCTTGTCAGCATTCAGCTTTCAAAACACAATCCAGTTCCTGGAAACAGGAGTGCTGGGAGCGTGAGGAGGTGACAGATGAGAAAGCCACAGTGTCCTAGTCCATCTTCCACACCTTTGGCTCTGGCCAGCTCCTGCTCTTGACCTGCTCCTGGCTGACACTGGCAGTGCTGATCTCTGGGGAAATGGGCTCCATGGAACGCAGGGACAAGCTGGCAGCCAGCAGACCCATCCGCACACAGGTGCCAGTGTCATGCTCAGCAAGCACCCCTGCAAGGATTCCTGCCATCAAGCTGTGGAGAGAAAGAAAGGTGAGTTTGAACACAGCTTTGACCTCGGGAATGTGGCCATTCATCTGTAAGGGCTTTCATTTGGACCCAAACCAACACTGATGGAAGCAGAATATGTCACACAGGAGGGCTGAGGTTATAAGGAATGTGTTTTGCTTTTTCATATTTATTTTTAAGTTTAGAGTACAAAATAGTGTAATTTATCTGCATTTCATGTGCCTCTCATCTGAGAAGTTGAGGTACTTCCTCTTGCACCACATTTTCTATTCTCCTTGGTTTTCCAGGTGAGGCAGGAGAAAAGAAAGGGGGCTAAGAAGGGAAGGATCTCTTTTTACCTTGCTCTCTAGTTATTTTGTCACTTCTCTGCTCTGCATTGGTGCCTCCTCTCCCCCAAAGGGTTGGATGGGGTGAGAGATAAAGTTTCTATATCTGTGTAAGAGAGACAAAAGGCACAGCTGGACAAAGAAATCCAAAGCTGAAAGCAGATTGGAAATTCAGATTTTTGAAAACATTTGCTGTGATTTTCTGTTTGAGATTTCCCAGTAAAAAGGATGTGAGCGCAGTGTTTGTGATAGACTGGGAAGAACTGCTCTTTATTCACAGCAACTACTGTAATGGTGTTTGAAAGCTGGGAGAGGACAAAGGAGAAGGGAAAGAGAATGGAGAAGACAACGGGGGAGGGGAGGAAGCGAGGACAGGAAAATGTGATAGCAGGGAGGATTAAGAAGCACATCTATGGGGAAGGTAAAAAGAGCCCTTATTTTGCACTCCACCTAATTACCTCAACACCGTTTCATCCATAACAAAGGCACAGAAGATTATGACTTCCACAAAGTGTTCAATCTCTCAACAGCTCCAGAAGCTGAGAGTAAATATTTGGGGGAGCATCCCCTAGCAATGCCATGTGTGGGCAGGTGCTGTTGTGTTGCCACGGCAGCCGGGGCAGGGAGCAAACAGCCACTGAGCCTGCCCACAGGATCAGCTCCTTGGGCAGACCTCTGGAGCTGCAGAAGAGCCACAGGGTGGAAGCAAGGCATGAAGTGCCCTGTCTCACTGTTTCTGGGTGTGCACTGTCCCCTGACCAGTGCTTCTAAAGTGTCAGGGTTTGTGGCAGCTAAGCTGGGAAAGTGCTACAGTTCAGAGGAGATATTAGGAAGAAATTCTTTACAATGAGCATGGGGAAACATGAAGAGGTTGCTCAGAGAGGTGGTGGATGCCCTTCCCTGGAAACATTCAAGGCCAGGTTGCATGGGGCTCTGAGCAACCTGATCTAGTTGAGATGTCCTTGCTCGTTGCAGAGGGGTTAAAATTAGATGGCCTTTAAAGGTGCCTTCCAACCCAAACCTTTCTGTGTTTCTATGACAATCCTTTGAAAGTGCCAACAGGCTGGGCTTGGCCAACATCACCAGTTTATATGCTGAGGAGATGGCATGTATGGCAATGCAGTGTCCTGGCATTTCCAGCCTGTTTTGGCACTCCTGCTCTGTAGAACAGGGATTTCTGGAGCTCAGTGGAGCAGTTGGGGTGGTTAGGAAGGAAAACCCTGGATGAACAGGAGGACAATGAAAATTCCCTCACATGGCCCTGGGGACTCTGGGGAGAGGCATTCCCAGACCAGTGTTAGTTCAGGAATGGGAACAGTAATGGAGCCCTAGCTTTCAGAGAGGAAGGAAAAAAAAACCTTCCAAGTTCTCCAGTGTAACTCAGTGGAGGTGGCTGGCAGTGGCACACTCTATCTCACCTTTGGTCTTCCCTTAAATTTTAAAAAGGGAAAGGATCCCCTAAGGAAGATGTTTAGTTTACATTAGCCTCTAGAAGAAATTGTCCTGGAATTAAGGAGCACTTGTGTCCTGAACAGATGGTGCAGAGGGGAGGCTGTGTCCCTGGAGGGGCTGGCAGATGCTGGGGACACCTGCAGAGGCAGTGAGCAAAGCTGAGCTTTCCTTAGGAGAGGCTGGTCCCACGAGGTTCCTCCAGGCCCCATCCCTTTGCTGTCACAGCTATTGCCCTGAACACCCCTCTGGTCTCCTTTGGAGAAGACCAGCTTGCAGCTGCAGTCAGCTCATCTCAGAGGTGATCCGGGACATGAGCAGCGTGTCCTGGTGTTCAGTGGGCTAACTAGCTTGGCAAGAAGTTATTGATTGATCCTAAGTCAAATATCGAGGACTTTGTATGTTAAAAAAAAAAAAAAACCACACAAAAAATCTTTTCATTCTGCCCACTGATAAAAGAAGAAAGAAGTGTTGCTAAGTTGGGTTACTGGTAGGTAAGAGTAGAAAAAGAAAAGGAAATATCTGTCACATACAGACTTTTGGTCTAGCCCAAAGCAATGAAAGGACAGCATCAATTACTGCAGTGTGTGAAGCAAGGAGAAAAAAACAACCTGACTGCTACATATAGTTTGTCAAGTTAACAAGGAGCATAATAAAATATTACTCTGACAGACTGAGAATTGATCACTGGGGCTAGGAATAATAGCTGTCATTTCCCACTTCTATGTATGGCATTGTGTGAACAGCCAGGCGAATTATAGAGCAGACTCTTTTGAAGCAAGAGCTTCAAAATTGCCAGAGGCAAATGCAGAACCTGATGAAATGCTTTTACGGGGCCATTTTAGCTGTTGAGTGGCAGTTCCACTTCCACTGGAGAAGTGTGGAAGTAAGGCAGTTAGTTAGTAAGACAGCTTTGATGTAAGGTGGTTTACTTTGCTTTCAGCAGCTCAGCCCAGAGTAATTCAGAATTCTTAGATTGCCAGGAAAGGCTTGGATCTTAAAGAAAAGCAAAACTAATAATGGCAAGCCTGGCCTCCAAGATGCTTCGGGGGACATTTTTAGCAAGCTTTGCGAGGAATCCCTGTAACCAGCCCCGTTCTCACATCCTTAGTGTCTCTTCCTCAAGCAGCAGGGTGCCGTTGCTTTTGCAGTGGCATTTCAAAGGAATCCGATTATGGTCCTTTCACATGCAGTGGAGAGGACAAAGCAGTGAGCGATATTGTCACCTGTCACCAGCTCCTGAGACGTTGACGATCTCCTCCCTGCTGGCGGGGATGGCGGGGTAGTGGGCAGCACAGAGCCTGGCAGCAGCAGCCTGTGGAGGAGGGAAGGGAAGTCAGTGGGAATCGCCCAAGCTGATAAGGCCTGATGTGCCTCATGCCAGATCTGCATGGATGACAAAGAAAGAAAAGGCTGGAAAAAAGGCAGTAATCTTTTTTTTCACACTTGGATCGTTTAAATGAAGCTTCCTGCAAACGAAGCTCTCGCGCTCATGAATATTCACACGAGCACATTTAAATGTAGCTGAGTATAAACACTGCTGCTGGGAGCCAGCAGTATATGGACAGGCAACTTGATTTTCTTTCAGAGCTGCGTATTCCACCCCCCAAACACATACATTTTCCAGCAGTGATGCTATGTTTCCCAGGACTGCTGCCACGCCACCAGAAATAGCAACAGTGCCATATGGCCCAAGAAAGAAGCAGCTGAGAGCTCAGAATTTAGTTTTCCATGCCCTTACCTGTCCAGGAGCTCCTGGATACAGCGAGATGCTCCCTCCCAGGCTCTTGCCACACAGGAGGACGCCGTGAGCGCCAAGGGTCACCACCACACAGTGCAGGTGGGCCAGTAAAGGGCAGGCCAAGGCCACTGCAGTCTGGACAACATCCTCCAACCTGGATGGCAGCTCTTCAGAGGGAGGGAAAACTGTGCTGTAACTCTAAAGGTCCTCCACCAGCCTTTCTGGGGGCTGGCAGCCTATTTCTGAGCACCTCTGCTGCTATTTATGGGCACTTCTGAAACGTGGTTGGTATAAATACTTTTGTTTAAATTATGGGAAACACGGAATTCTCCAGAGTTAGACTTGCATACTGTACTTCTGTGCTGAGGAAGCCAACCCTTAAGGGACTAAGCATGTGTCTATAGAGATCAAAAAGCTGTCTTGAAGCATGGCTCCCTTGTCTTAACACTGTTGGATTTCCACCTGCATTTGGTGGGGTGTTTCATTTCTGCACAGGGTGGTACTGCTGGGACAGGTGCCCTCCCAGCATCATGCTTCAGAGACACATTGACAAAACAGATATTGCTCCTGTTTAGCTGATGAAGTGAGGCAAATGGGATCTCTGGTTTGGGGCAAGGAGCCTTCCCAGGCCTACTGTGCTCTCTGATAGATCATCAGTCCATACAGCCCATGCTGCAGGGTGCAAGACACCACGAGCACTTGGGAATCCCCACTACATTATAACCCAACTTGCTTGTATTATAGACTGGAGAAGAAAATGCTCTTCAGGATCTAGGTTATCCAAAAGTCTGAGTGACCCTCCTGAGTATTCCATACCTGCTGGCAGAGGGTTCCCCAGGGTCTGATTTATTGCTCTCAGCTCTTGCAGGTTGGGGGAAATGTATGTGAGTGCTTTCCAGCTGTCTGAGAGGAATGGCTTAGAGGCCTTGTTCTCATCTGTTGGCTCATAGCACACTTCAAAACAACAAGGCAACTGGTTAGTTAGTTAATTAATTAGGGGTTCATCTCTATGTCAGATCAGCATGCAGTGTAGAGCACTTAGGTCTATCTGCACCACTGGACTTACACCTTAGAACTATTAGGAATATTGTTTCCCCCAAGCTTGGGACAAGGTCTCACAAGGTTTCCTTTCCAGTGCTCAGCAATGAGAGAGCTGTTTTTGGCTCTGGAGTGATATAATCAGACTCCAGTTGTGTTACTCCAATTAGCTGGTTTTGGAGCCTCTGACAGATTTTAAGATCACTGTGTCCTTCTCCAGGATTTGCTTTTGAAAAGGAAGGTGTAACTCCAAAGGTTTAGGAAGCCTTGTGAAGGGTCTCCAGCATACCAGTGGAGAGACGCATTTATTTTATGGGAAGAGGAAGAGAATTCCCTTCAAAAGATGCTTTAGCACTTATTCTGAGAAACAAACTATATTGCTGCTCAAGTTGCCACTTGCCTTGAGATTAAAGGCACAGAGAGCAGCATTCCCTGGCCTCGCTCAAGGGCAATACCAACTACACTTGGGGAAATGTGATTCAGTTGCAGAAAAGAGAAGAACTCAAAGGAAATCAGAAATGTTTTATCCATTTGAAGCAGAGCAGCAGAGTACAGAAGGATGTGCTGAAGAGCCTGGCATGTCAGGCAGTAACTGGGTACCTCCAGCAAGCAGCAGGGCTGTGCCTGGACTGTCTTGGCTCACATGCTGTGAGGGCAGATTCTGCTCACCTGCTAGCTGGTGCTCTCTAGCCAGCTGGCAGACATACTGGATAGTGGGAAGAGGCACATTGCCATCAATGCAAACGAGTGGGGCCTGACACAGCTTCTCCTTGAACTGGGACACCTAGTTAGAATCCAGGACACAGAGCAGAGACATTCATTTCAGAGCCATTGCAGAGGGACAAAATGATTGCTAGTCAGACCTGATGTAGGATTTTGGCTTGTTTTGCAGCCTTTAGGTGCAGGAATGAACCTAAAAGAGTGATTCCCTAAGGAAGATGGATTTTTCCACTTGCCTCATCTCCTCCCCTTCTTCCCCTGCTCCCTGCCATCAAGATCTGGACTCAGCTGGCAGGGACCCTTCAGCAGAGCAAGATAATTGCTGATTTTCACTAAACCACTACAGGGAAGTGGAATGCTGCTGTTTAATGCCACTGTAGGATTCCCTGAGCTGTGCCTGGCTTGACTACACCTTTGCTCACTGTGCATGTCTGTTGGATGTCCCCTGTGCAGTGTCTCCTAAGACAGGTTGTTCCTGGAAGTGTTTTACTCCTGGGCCCCACTGAATCCCTTAGGGATGGGGTACAGTGAAGGACTAGAGTGGGGAGCTGTTGTTCTCTCCTTTGGCCTTCTGAGGCTGCACAACGCCTGCCTGGATGCCAGGCCAGTGCCGTGGGCATTCATGCAGCATCCCCCCGTGTCTCTGCCAGTCCTGGTGGAAAGAGGGGCTGCAAAAATGCACTTTGCAGCAGAAGACTGGTTCAGAATTTCCACTGGTCACAGCTGTCTTGTAAAGCTCAGGAGAATTAATCTGTCATGCACTGGTTTTCTGTGCCAAGGCTTGGGGGAGGCAGGGTGGGGATGGAAGTGAGAGCAATGACCATATTTTTCCCTAGGAAGGCTCCACCTCATGGAGATGCCACTGGTAAGTAAATTGCACTTAACTTCCATGTTGCTGTCAGTCATGAAGCACAAGCTTTTGTTCTGTCAGTAAAAGATTGAGTAGGAAAGGAGGGTGCAGGGATGGGGCTTTCACTGAATCAGTCTTTAATCACTGCTGCCATTATTCTTCCCTGATGTTTTTGAATGTTTGGATGTGCTGAGCAACAGTTTCTGTTGATACAACTCAGCGTGTAGAAACAACAGGGACGGTGGGGAGGGGATGGAACAGGAAAACTTGCTTTAATCAGTGTCCTGACCACTTTTTTCCCCTGTTTTTCCCTAAAGGGAGAAATATAATTTCTGCAGGTGGATTGGATTTATTGCTGGCTTTTAAGGTGCCAAAAATGATAAGTTAGCTTGGACAGGTTAAAGAAGAGGATTCTGGCCTACATGTCATTGATGATGGTAGTGGTGATACTTATAGACCAGAACCAGACAGAAACTCCACCTGGGTCAGCAGCAACAGAGGGCTCTGGTAGCTTGTTATGCTGCTATTCCAGTGGCCAGTGTCTGGGGTTAACTTTAGCAACTTCCATCTCCCTCTGCACACCCACTCCCTCCTGGTACAAACTTCAGCAGTGGCTTTTTGTCACAGGTCCACACTGTTTCTCATGAGAAAAGCTTACAAAAGAAGGGTGTGCATACGTATTGCTCTGTGATCTGCTGGTGGATGTCCATGTCTCCCAAGCCAAGGCTGAGCTCCCCAGCACTGGTGATCACAGCACAGTAAGTGGCTGTGCTCCTCCCCTCCAGCTGAAGGACAGCACTCATGTCCTGAAATAGGGAGGACAGTTACACACAGAACACATTTCTCTTCCCTGCCACGCTCAGCTCACTCATTGTGCCCCCCTGGTCTCTAGTCCAGCTCGCTGTTCTCCCTCCAACCTCCCTTCTCCCTTGGGATAAGCAGCATTTCAGAGGTATCTCAGTGCTGGCACATGGCTGTTTTTTAGTATTTGCAATGCAACAAATGCTGCAGGTTAAAGCAATCCTTCAGTGTATGAGTGGCAGGTCCCTGCTGTGCAGTTCCATAGGTTGTGTTTCTGTGGCTCTGCAGCCCTGTCTGCTCCAGTGCCATAGCTTGTGTGACACACACAGGGACTGCTGACATGCTGGCAGCTCTTGGTGGCACTCTGCAGACAGCAGTCAGCTGTGCTGGCCACCTCACCCACTGCCCAACCTGATTCTGAGCACAGCTCTGGAGCCATTGCTACAGCACTGGGGCAGACAGAGCTGTGGGGTGTCCTTCCTCTGTGGGTCTTGGGAATGGTCTGCTTAGGGAACTCGGGGCGTGCCAGGGAAGGAACATGGGGATGGAGCAATGTATGTAACCCCGGAGCTGAGAGGGAAGCTGGAGGTTTTAGGGAAAGGATCCTCTCCAACACTGGTGGGAATGTGTTTTGTTACAGGCAAGGATTGCTTGGCAGCTGGATAGCAAGTCTATCTTCCCTTGGGAGACTGCTCACTTACATGGCACAAACTGTGCAGTGTAGAGGAAGGATTATAAACCAGCCACTGTGAAGCCTTTACAAACCACAATGGAGTTCCTGTTCTCATTGCTTCATTTGCCAAGTTTCTCAGGTAGTCAGAACTAAGGCCCCGTGGGCCCTCTTTGGATACCAGGGTCATGAGGGCACTCATAGGAGTCAATGACCCTGACCAGCCTCACCTGGGGGCTGCACTCACACCCCACCTTGCTTTCAGTCCTGCCTTTTCACCGTGGAGTTGCCTGATGCCCTAGGTCAGAGCTGCCCTCCTGGCTTTTTTTTGCTCCCTGCTGGTGTAGTGATATTCTGCCTTGCTGGCCTGGGGATCTCCTGCTGCTCCCAGCTCCCTGACCTGTGTGGACAAGCTGCTGCTGAAGCCAAGCATTCCCCTGGGGCACAGGTAAGTGGTGTATGCAGCTCTGTGGAGGACCCTGCTCCTCTGAGCTTGGCAGGTGTCCAGCCTGCAATTCCAGTTCCATGTTTTCTCTGTCTTGGGCTTTAACCAAACCAGGTTGATTTTGGCAATGTTTTGAACGTCCTCAGGGTCAAGGTTTATGTATTCTTTGCTATGCTTAGCCTTTACTAGAATTGGTCATGGTTGCTCCTGATTTACCTCTCTGTCTCCTCCAAGCACCACTCCCTGGGTTCAGACCCCATGGTTCAGGCTCCAAAGGCACATACAAAGGCCTGTGTTTTGGGAGTGGTTCCTTGCCTTCTAATTGCCTGTAGCTAAAGAAGCACTGAATTATTCCTACTCTTAGCCTCATGGAAGGTGGCTCTGATGTCTGCCAGGGTTGAGAGGACTTTTCCCTCGATGTAATGTTATCTCTCCCGTGTTTGTGATGTGCCAACTTCTGTGCAACATACCATGTGGTGGCAGTAGTGCAGGACAGACTCCAAGTGCTCATCCTTCCCCACAGCTGATAAAAGGAGAGGAGCTCGTCCAAGACGGCTTAAACAATCTAAAAGGCAATTGGAAACAAAAGATATAACAAATCCACCACAGTACTGTGACCACAGTGACAGCCTGTGCAGGATGGGTGTCTCTAGGAAAGCTCTCTCCTGAAAAACTTCATGCTCAGCAGCCTTTGCCTACAAGGATGTTCGAGAGAAAATTCAGCCACAGCTGCTGCAAATGACTGCTTGGGGTTGAGTGAGGTGTCCTAGGGAGAGCTGAACCAGCACTCTGAAACTCAGGATTATTTGGAGCATCTGGGAGTGGGGGAAAAGAGGGGGAAGAAAACTCTGCACTTGGCTGGCATCATCTCTTTTATCATCACAGGCGTGTTTTCCCACTCTGCTTCTGTGCACAGCATTTTCTGCTGCTGGCCTCCCCACACTGCTGTTGCCACCACATCTTACTAGAACCACTGAATCTGAATGGGTTCATGGGAAATCTTTCCTCTTCTCCTTTCAAGTTACCACAAATTATACCTCTGTGGGTGGTGTGGGTATTTGGGGTTTTTTTTTCCATTAGTGATCTGAAGTGACAGTAGATTGGCGTTAGGAGATTGGGAAAGGTCTAAAAGCTGGAATAATCCTAAAATCTTTCTGTAATCTGCCCCTGTTAAGTTCAATACAAGAATACAGGTCTTCTGCTGCTTGTGGTGGAGCCGCAGGTACTGTGTGATCCTCTCCTATTGCCAAGGACTGCAGCCTTTTCTCTTCTACAGTAACTCCTGTACCCCAGTTCCTTTTGTCCATGGTACATGGTTGATCATTTTGGAACAAACGTATTTCTTTCAACTTCTTGCTCAAAACACACTTCCACTCTGACTATAACGTGGCATTAATTAAATCTGAGGCTGCTCAGCAGTCACTGGAGACCACAGATGCTTATTTCACTTTGACTCGGGGTCACTGTGCTATGGGCTAGTTAACTTCATATATGTGGACCTTCCTTCTCCTGATTTCAACTCCCTCCCCTCTTATTTCTTGGAACGGGCTCTGCCTTTTCCAGGCAGTCTGCCCACTGGTATATTGCCTCATGTGTCCCAAGGCTTGACAACATTCACCACCTCCTGCTGCTGAAGGAATAGCAAAGGACAATTCAGAGCTGGCAAGCACCCCCAGGCAAACCCAAGCCCCAGGCACCTGCCAAGTTCCTTCCGACACCGCCCAAGGTTCGTCTCACTCTTCCAGGATTTGTTTGCCCACCGCCCTGGAAGAAAGAGCTGTTAATTGGCAAAACTGGGAGGGCTGCTTCACATGGATGCTACGTCTCCATTAACGTGTGAAGCTGATGTTGCTGAAACACAGCTCAGCAATCAGAGGGAGCAGAGGGCATCCAGCTGACAGACTGAGGGCAATACAAACTTCTACAGCCCTCTCTGACTTCAAGCTCGCTGCCAAAGGCCTGCTTTCTAGGAGGGGAGACCCACTTGCTCTCCCCATGATTTGCTATTTGGGTCTTATTTGCTAAGACGTCCTAGAACAGCTAATGAGTGTTTCAGCCAACACCAGCAGCTTTCTGAATGTACCTGTTCACAATAACCTGGGACTCCAAAGCTGCTGACGCCATCCTGATGGGCTCTGCCTTCCAGGCCACTTAGCTCCCATCTAAAGCAGTTTGTGGGAGTTAGTTACTTATTTTCCTCTTTGAATGTAAACTGAGATTTATTATCTTTGCCTCTACTGCCTCTGTACTTGATTCATGGAAGGATCTGTTTGAGAGTCTGAAGACTTTTTCACTCACCCATTGCTTCCCAAACATCTCTCTCATTAAAAATACCCTTCTTTTCCACATGTGGCTACCAACTTCTCTCTTCTCTTGCCTCTGCCTTCCACTTCTCTGTTACAGACAAATTGTCAGAACACGGGCACTCACTCACCCATTTTCTAATTCTTCTGCCAGAATTACATCAGTAAGTGCTCAGATCAATTTGGATTTGATCTGACTATCAAATGGTTTTAGAGCTCTTGGTTCATAACATCCTGAAATATATTTTCCATGTCTGAAGGCAGCTGGCCCCTGGCAGTCATAATGCCTGGACACAGAAGCTCCTGGCCTGGTCTCTCTCTGCCCTGTGCCAGCCCAGGTGCACAAAACACCCCTGCACATACACATTTTTCTTGCTTGGAAATACCACTATTCTAATCAAGAAAATGTGTTGCCAGATTGCTGTAACAAGTGTTCTGCCCCCAACCCATCACTGTGCTTGGGCATTCTCAAAATTCCTGCTGAAGGATTCTTCTTGCCCTGAGTGAAGCTGCACATCTGTCCTTTGCACACAGTGCTTCTTGCATCCAGCTCTGTAAGAGGCTGCTCTCCCATCTAAATATGCTCTTTTATTACTCTCATCTGACCTCCAGGCACTTTTTCTTAGCTCTGACTCTCTCCAGTTCTGCAGTTTGTACGACTTGGTGCTAATTTTTGATACCTTTGCTTTTCTGTCTGGCAGTTCTCCAAGCCCTGAACTGTTCAGGGCACCTGAGCAGAACTGCCTATATATAGACAACCTCTGGCCCTTGTCCACCTCTCCATTATTTGTCACTCCTCATTAACACAAGTGCCCCTCCCTCGCATTTGCTCCTGCTCCTTGGGAATTGCCACTGGCACTGCTAGGAATGAGGATATTTCCATCTGCAACTGTATCCTGTTGAGTGTTGCACATTTTGAAAGCAAAAAGCTTGGCTGTTCTAACTCTGAAGCTTACTCTCTGTAATATAGGCAGCCAAAGGAAAAAACACACCCCACCACTCCAAAGTAAAAAGCAAGGGTGCTTGTTTAGGCAAGTCAAACATGGCTTTGAACACTGGCCCCTATTTCAGCCTTACAAGAGGGTGCTAGCTCCATCAGCAATGAGCACAAACTGTGGCTTATGTAATTCCATTATCTGTTTTTAAAACTGATGCCTGCAGGAATGGTGAAAATACTCATCAGCTCCTTTTGTTGCCTGGCATGCTGATCCTCTCTTTTAGTTCCCCATACACCCCAGAGGCAGAGTTTCAGGGGTTTTTTTAATGCCAAGCCTTGCCCTAAGAGCAGATGTAGCAGCCTCTTGCTCAGGATTCCAGCTGTGGGTGACCTCTGCTGCTGTACAACCCCAGAGGGCCTAAAAGAAATGAAAATGCAAAATCTCTCTTTAAAGTAGCAGGTGGGTGCAGTGAGAGAGAAACCAGCAGCTGGCTTTTAAAGGAAATGAGTGGTTCTCATCACAGTTTGCCAACTCAGTTGTAACTCTGAGTGGTACTCAGATATCTCTTCTGCATTGTGTTGGGGTGGGGCTGGCTGAGATTAAAGAATTTAGGTGAAAATGGGCTTGCTAAAAGTCATCTGAAATAAGGCAGGCCTGATGCTTTCTAGCAAAGTTTCAGAGAGTTGAGAAAGTCTCTGGAACCTTCTTCCATGTCTTAAGAGATTTGAATTAATGTAAAAATGACTCTGCTCATCTTCTGAGAGAGCTATAATCATAATGCTTTTCCCAGCACTTTTCTCTGAGGAAAACTGTGCATCCTTCTCAGCAGGTCAGGCAGTTACATACAAAGCATTTTGCTTCTGGGTAGCCTTGAAAGCCACGTGGGAATTGCAGCCAGGTCAGAACACAGCTGCTTTCCTGCTGAGACAGCTTGAGTGAGTGGTACCCAGTGCTCTGCAACAAATCCAGCAGGCATAAAGGTGGGATCTGCTGGGTGCTGAGCCCTTTGGAAAAAAATCTGTCTTTAAAAAGCCAAAGCAATGATGTTGAGAGGGCCTTTTCCTCTGTGCCTAACCACAGTAGCTGTCAGCAGGAGCCTTCTGGCTGTCAGTTCCCAAATCCTCCTGCATTTGGGTACCAGCCATGCTGCACCATCAGCTGGAGGGCTCACTGAAGGCAGAAGGGCAGCTAGTGCTTCCCTTTTTCATGCAACATTAGAAGTCTCCTTTTTCCCCTGTCAGCTGTACCCAGCAGGGTCTACAGTGTTTCTTGGCCCCATCACCATGCTGTAGGTGGTCCAGGGATCTGCACTCATGTCTGACATTCCAAGGAGTGCCTATTCACACTTGGACACAGCTTAGCTCCTTGTCTTGGCAGCTGAGTGTGGGCTGTGTATGGTATTGGTTAGATCACAGCTGAAGCAGCTGAACTTTTGGTTTTGCAAGCATTCATAACTGATGCCACAGCATATTTCACCCCTGACCATTATAATAATGTTTGGCCCCTGTATCATTAAATAGCCACATTCCTTGAGGACAGCTTCCCCAGCACACTTTCCCTATTTGACTGAGAGGTCTTGACAGGCTGCCCCAAATGATGGCAGAAGCTTCCTGCCTTGGTTATCACAGAGTAATTTGAGGCACCAAGCAATTTTTGAGCAGGCTTCACGAGCTCAACCTGCAGTACTTTATACAGCTCGACTGCAGAGGCCATGCAAATAGCTCCCATTTGCATGGGGGAGTCCCAGGTTTGTTCCACTTTAGCTTCTTGCTTGTTTCTTGTTCAAACCAAATGGAGAGGGTCTGCTAACATTTAACATGTTCTATTTTTTAAAGCCTTGTGTGCGTGTGTGTGTGTGACTCAAATCCTTCATGAGCACTTTGCACAGAGACTCTTGCTCCTATTCATCCCATTTTCTGTAGTTAAGACAGTCCCAGAAAGCCAGAGCTGGCTCTTCCCTGGGAATTTCCTCCCTCTGGGGAGGCTGTATGGATGATACATTGCTCTGTCCCTGTCCTGAGTGGCAGGCATGGTGACTTTCACAACTGGGACACAGTAGGTCAGTGTATATTTCTCCCACCTAAACAACACAGCAAACCTGCAGCACTGCACCTCCCAACTATGTGTGTACACACACATGGATATTATACATGGAGAACACCTTCCCCCCCCACCCCTTTGGCTTGGCACTCCTGTCAAAGTAGCTGGAAATACATTGGTGCTAAAAAAACTGCTACAGATACGGTACCAGGATCTCAGGGTTCTGCGCCTTGGCTATAAAGTCAACGTTGATACCTCCAATCACCACCTTTAAGAGGGAAGAAAGAGGGAAAAAGTGGTTGGAAGGACTTGAGGAAAAAGTTTCCAAGTCTTCTTTGCTTTGCCTAGTCACTTTTCCCACCCTATAGAAAGCTCTTTGATTTACATTGTAAAGGCCAGTGCTTGTTTTGGATGGCTAGACAGAGGTTTGTACAATCCCAATGAGAAAGAATCAAAATCTCTTCCCTTTGTTGCTCTCCAAATTCCACCTGCTGACAGCCAGCCCCAGCATGGCAGGTGGGATGTTACTGTGGGGACACAGTGCTGGTGGTTTCTCTGTGTGACAAACCAAGCCTCAGGAACATTCAAGCACTCTTGTGTAAAAAAGCAAAGAAAATGGGAAAAAGTGAGCAGAAAAATGCAGTCGTTTCTTGCAAGCTCCCAGAAGAAACTGCCATACCCAGTGACACTTTGCAGATCACTTTTTTTATTGTCCTACAAAGCCAGAATAAGCAGTTCATCTCCACAAACAGGAAGTTTTCAGATTCTTTGGGGACATACAACTGTTTCTTCTCATCAAATGCTGGCTTATTGCCTCTGGAGTCACTGCCCTCTTTTATGTTGACAAATCCTATTGAAAATGGGTTTTTAAAAAATCTTTCATGTCTCTAAAGACCACCTAAAATAGATTTCTTGTAAATGACATGGCACACACAAAATCCAAGAGAGTGAATTGAGTATTAGGGTTATAGTGGATCTCATTTGGTATGTGCTGTAACTCTTGTGATTTTGTCAATCACGAGCAGGAGGCCAACAAAAAGAGATATTTATAAACATTTATGGCTCAGCAGCTCAAAATATCTCTCTCCACCCTCTTCCAGGTTTACTCCTGTAGTCACGAGTTCCCTGGCACTAAGAGCAATAGAGTCGAAGTTGTACATAAGGGCACAGTAAAAGGTGAAAAGGTGATTAAAGTTTTAATGGCCTTGATGGTCTAAGACTTAATGAGATTAGGCCATTGTCAGTGTTTATCCCCTGTAAATGTGGATGGGGGAGGAGGAGAAGACACTCCTCTCCAAAGAATAAAAAGGGAAACTCAAGGGAGAATGTCTGAGAGTGTGAAGCAGAATGATTGGTCCCTGGCTGAGTCACCTTTTACTTTTGGGAACAGATATAAATTTATCTTGTGCTGTCAGCAGAGAGGCATCATATGGGGGCCAGCAGAGGACTCACTGGTTGGGGTGGGGTCACATCCTCTCGCCGAGGCAGGTTCCCCTTCCTTCTGGCTTTCTGTAGTTTGCTCAGGGCCACTGCAATGCAACTGCCCACTTTGGCATTGTTCTGGATCAGTGCAAGGTCTGTTTGGCATTTCTTTGAGGAAAAAAATGAATACCAGCAAGTCTGGCCTGTTAGAAGCTTATGTAGGAACTATCTAGAGAGAGAAAGCAGTACATACATGCTGTGAGGCTTGGTAGAAGAACCCTGAGATCCCCCACACCTAATCCTAATCCTTTGGGGGCACACATAGGGGATTACACTGCTGTGTGAACACTCTGAGCTTTTTGTTCACCTTTCTCACCCAGTATCCACAGAGAGGAAACCTGTCTTTTCCATCTGACAGGTGGGGAAAAGAAGCAAAGGCTTCACAGAGAAAAGAGAAGATGAAGTACTTAAATTATAGCTGAGAGCCTAAAAACCTTAGAGGATCTTGGCCAGCTTTTCCTGATACCTACTGAGAGTTTGCCAAGTCACTATAAGCAATTTGGTTTTAGCAATTGCACTGGGAGCAGAGTATCAGAGGCTTTGAAAGCCCTACTTTGTGGCTACATATAGCTCTAATATCCAAAAATGCCTTTACCAATCTGCCCTGATTGGGCAGGTCTCCTAGAGGGCTGGCAGCAGAACCTGGATGTGCATCTGGCTCTCCAACATCCTACACTGGCACCACAGCCAGTAGATCTGCTTTCTCTTGCCTGTGCAATAGGATTCCTGCTCACCCAGAGGTGTTTTTCTTCCCAGTTTCTCTGTACCCACATGAAGCCTTGGATAAGGCAGAGTGATGTACAGCACAGTGCTGTGGAAAGCCCAGGGACCTTCCAGTGTTCAACCCCACCAATCTCAGTGTCCTGAGGTTCCATCACAGAGCAGGCAAGCTGGGGGGTCAGCTGTGAGGGATTTCCTTTGGCTCTGGACCACCTGCTGTCTGTGCTGCCCTCTAATTTTTAATGGAAAAGGGGATGAAGACAGTCAGGATGTTCAAGAAAAATCAGGATGCAGGTGCTGAGCTCTCACCTGTTTGCAGACACTGAAGTGTTTTTGCCTTGCTAGACTGCCAATGAAGTGACAGTGTTATCCACTAGGTGTTGGCAGAAGAGATATGAAATACACTGGAGTACTTTCTTTTTTTCCCCCCGTTCAGTAAAAGGATACTGGAGTCCAATGATTTCCCATCAGTTAATTCTGTGAGCTTCTGTAACAAAAAGGGGGTCACTTCTTTGCCTGTGATCCCTTTGGACCTGCAAACATAAAGAAAATGCCCACAGATGAGGACTGAGCTGGAGCAGCATCAGAGAAGCACTGTCGCTTGCAGATACTTTATCTCCATAACCACAAACCATAACAAGTCCTGTAAACACACTGTGGGTTAGACAAAACTACAGCTGAAAATATATGTTGTGGGCTCACCCGTGCCCAAGGTCAGGCTGTGCTACAGCTCCTGCAGCAGTGTCCCTGAACTCATTTGCTTCCCCAAAAGCACTGGGTGAGCAAAGGATAAGGCTTAGGTTGCTTCTCACCTGGCTTCACTGAGCGCTTGCTGGATGGCCTCTTCGATGGCCTGGCCCTCGGCCGCTCGCTCCTGGGGACAGGGCACTGCTATCAGCACCCCGCTGCTCAGGCCCAGCCCCAGGGCACTGTCTGGGGGGGACAGGAATACTGTTAGTGCCTCTCCTTGGAGAAGTCAAGTGCTGAAGGAAAATGACACAGGAGAGCGGGCACAGGCTGTAGGACAGAGTTTGAGGTCCAGTCCTTAGCTGACCCATGATCAGGATCTTTTCCAGCTACCAACCAGTTCACTTCTGCCTATTTCTTTTGATCTGTCTTACAGTAAATGGGGCAAAGGCCTTTTCTTTTTTAAACTGATTCCACTTCTGAAGGCCCAGAAGCTGTTTTTGTCAACATATGTGTGAGTGTGAGTAAAACATGAATGAGCATGCCAAGCTGGCTGCAGCTGGCTTCCAGTTTTACTTGCTGTACAGACTGGACTTCTCTGATACTTTATTTTCAATGCAGGAATGGGGGAGTGGGATGGCATATTTTTCAGGGCAAATTTTTCTACAGAGTTAGACAATGCCTCATCCAAGATGACTTTTGTGTCCCTCTTTTCCAAGACCTTACATGAGCCTTTGCTGTCTGAAACACACCAATGAGTTTAGCTGCCTCCTCTTCATCCCGAACGTGATACGGTGCCTGGAAGCCACTCTGGCGTGAGAAGAAGGCTGGGAACTCTCTTGATTCTCCAAAGGCAGCCACACAAACGCCCTGAGTCTCCTGCAGCAGTGGGGGCCAGACAAGCAGGTAATCAGTAGAAGGAAAGGAGAGCCAACAAAAGAATGGGACTTCTTCCTTCTATCCAGAATGAAACTGCTTTTCTTTAGCACAGGTCTTGGTGGTTTTTATACATCCCATTCTATTCTATTCTATCCCCTCTCTAACGTATTTCAGAACAAAGAGCCAGATGTGGTAACTGGATAGATCAGACCTGGCTTACTGAGGCAGAGGAGGCATGGGCATCATTTGCCTGTGCTCAGAGCTGATCCAAAGCCATACAGCTGTCATTGGCACAATACTGAGTCCCAGATAACACCCCGGGATCTGAAGACATGTCATGAGCTGACAGGAATATAAACGAGTTCTCTTTGTGATTGAGAAACACTGATGTTGGCTGTCACCTGAAGTGCTGGCCCTGGTGGTTTCCAGCATGCCAAACCTTCAAAGGGACTACTGGGAATCATCTGAATTCCTTTTTTACTTCTGATTTCATTTTAGTGTTTGATGGATCTAGCTTTCCTGATCCATCAATTTCTGGGAGCATTGTCCCAGAAAAGCAAGTCTAACACCAGCGGAAGAGGGCATGGCTAGTACTACCTTTGACCTCAGCTGGAATAGCTGCTGCAACAGCCCCTTGGACATGGACAGATTTATGTTAGGGAGCAGCCAAGTTCCTGTACAGCCCCAGCACTGCAGAACTGTAAATGTGGCTTCACACCCTCTCAGTAGCCATTTCTGAAAATCTTGGGCTTAGGACCTACTCCAATGCCACTGGGCACTCTGTACAGAAAGAACATTACCCACTTTCAGACTCCACAGCCCGTGCCACCTACCAGATATTCCAGTGTCCTGCCAATATCAAGGATAGACTTGGCTCCTGCAGATACAACAGCAACTGGAGTTCGTCCAAGCTCTGTCAAGTCAGCACTCACATCCAAAGCTGTCAAGGGACAAGCAGCATCGTGTTGGGGGCTGTGTTGTACTCCAAGCTGATGAGATCTGACCTCCTAAAAAGCTGTATCTGCCTGGGGTGTCACTACCTGATTTTATAACTGCTTAGATCCACAGGCAAATATTACACATTTCAATTGTGCCTTTAGGTGTTGAGATTGAAAGAGATATTGACAAAAAGGAGTCACATGGTTATGGGCAGAGGTGCAGCCTTGTATCTCTTGGGCCTTTGATCACATTGATAAAGAGCATGCAAAAATTTCACAGAAAAGAAAGAAAAAGGTGCTGTACAGCAAGGATGAAGTTCAAGGAGATGGAATATCATTGAAGTAGATTTTGAGTTTGGAACTGACAATACTTGCAAAAACAAGAAAGTACCACAGGAGCAGACCTCAGGAAACTCCCTGGAATTTACATCACATCTGAAAGGGACAGCATACTACAGGGCACTGCACTTGTGCTATGCTGGAAATATAGATGGCTGAGAAGACAGAATGCAGTTAAAAGCCACAAACTACACTGCCAAGACTGGGCCATTTTCCAGAGAGGACCACACACCTCTAACACGGAGCACACTCTTTTGTGGCAAGAGTCATCTTCTCCTCAGCTGAGAGAGTTGATAACAACACTGTGTTCAGCAGCCAGTATCAGGTTATCCAGCCATTACAAAGAGGGAGAGGTGCATTCAGCTCCTGTTGCACCAGCAGACAACATCAATATAACCCTGTGTAAGCAATAGATAAACTTCCACCCCCTTAACAACTGGCCAGTGCTCAAGAGGAATATTTTGAAGCTTCTGAAAAGGTGACATCAGGGAGAAAACAACTACAGTATGGTCAAGAAGAATGTTAACTTTATTCTTCTGAAGGGCCAGTTACTGCAGGACAGACTGAGAAAAAAGATGGAATTAAACAAAACAGTAGCAACAGAGAGAAAAGGGGAACGTATTGATGTTCTTACTGTTCTCTCCGTCCCGATGGACGCCTCCTATGCCACCCGTCACAAACACAGGAATTCCTGCTTTGTGTGCCACAATCATTGTCCCACACACGGTTGTGCCACCAGACAGGCCCTGCCAGGGAACAACCAGGCACAGTCAGCACCCAGGGTGCCATGGAGAAGCAGCTGTGGTGGTGGTGTGACACACAGCAATGTGAGCAGGGGAATCCTAACACAAATACTCTCTTAGGCCAAAAAGCAGAGGAGTTCACTTAGGAGTTGGACTCTATAACCCTTGTGGGTCCCTCCCAACTCAGAATATTCTGTGACTCATCCCTCATCCCTGCTATATAAACTGTTCTTGCCCTCATAGCAAAGGTCTTTGTTCTCCAGGGCGTTCCACCCAGAAGGCATCACAGGCAGCTAGTGGCACATTTAGCTGTCACTTTAAGCTCAGGATGGCCTATGTGTCACATAGTTTACGTGCAATGTGATAAGATCTTATCATGCCAACAAGAATATTCTTAGCCAAGTGCCCATGGTTTGCCAGCCCATCCAGAAAAACACTTCAGGAGCTCTATTTCATGTATGTTATTCCCTTACTCTGTTGTGTTTTGATTCTGGTGAGGCCCACTTTTGAGCTTACCAATAAGAGAGCACTTCCCATGACGTTTTCAAGAGGTTTAAAAACCACCTGGCTTGAAGCTGGAGAGCACTATACTATTGCTAGAAAAGCAGTGGAGCACTTTACTAGAAAAGACCCCAAGAAAGTCTGCATACCTTACCTGGCTGAGGACAAAAGGCAAATCTCTCCGAGACACTTTCACTGCGTTTTTACTGCTTGCCAAGAACTCGAGTTCCTCGTCCGTGAGTCCCACGTGGATTTGGCCCCTTAAAATGCCTACAGTGGCTGGCACTGCTCCATTTGCTCGTACAATTTCTTCCACCTCTCTGGCCATGCTAAAATCAAAGAAGGTAACAGTCACAAAATTAGGGATGCAAACAATCAGGCAAGAAAACTGCCATGCTTGATGGCCATCATCCAGTTTTATAGTTCGTGTGGTTTCAGCTAAGTCCTGTTCCTCTTCTGTGTCTTCCTCATGGCAGAAGTCTTGAACTTGCAGAAGTGAAAAGCTCCCATTTTCAAGGATAGCAGTGTTCAAGATTTATGCTTCATTTTTGAGAATAATAATGTGGTTTACAAGCAAATCTGGTTGGACAATAGACTACTGAAAATAGAGATCTTCTCAAAATAGGACCTTTCTGTACCTTTTATCTGTTATTTCTCTGAGATCATCAACCTTCACAGAAACCTCAGGTAGTTCAAATGTTGCTCAAAGTCCCAGGATATATTTTTCACAATACAGTCAGTTAGACATAGAGTAACAACAGTGCCAGAAATCTGCTGCCTGAGGGTACTCTAGGGCTCCAGACTAGGTCTTTCTAAGTTTTACAGGTTTTATGCTTGATAATTTATACACTATCCTTTTTAAGAGCAGCTTCTTCTCCCTTTCTGAGCTACCTGGACATATGCTAGGCAATCTTTAACTACTGAAACTACCTCTTCCCCAAAACTGAGTTTTCAGAGCTTCATTTTAAGACAGAATAATGGCCAGGTAAAAAGCAGATGGAAAATGAACACCAAAACCTTTCTGTGCTTTCTGGAAGCAAGGATGGGGAGGAGAGTGCAATGTTTTCTGGCACTGTAACTCAACAAAACACAAGTCTGCTGAAAATCAATAAATAGAGTTGAGGTGGGGGGGTTTCCATGGAGGGTACAGAAGACAGTGAGAGGGACCAGGAGCTCTCACAGTAGCTGCTCTGAGTGGGTTAAGGAACAGATTTCACTATTGTGTTTCAGTCTTTTTTGCATTACAAAAGATACCAGGAAAAGAAACTGCAGAGTGTTCCCAATGTCTGTACAAACTATGCAGCTGAAAAGGTTGAGAGCTCTCTTTTAGAGCAAGTGGTGACATTACCTGCTGCCACATTTTAAAGGAAGCCAGAAATTTAAGGTATTGGATGAGAAGATAACTAAGCTCCCCATATGTGTCCTTAAAAGTCCATATACAATTGTTTTACACTTGACCTCATATTCTGCATGCCTAACAACCTGATATTTCCATTTGCTCTTGAAATAGCTTTGGCTTGACCAAGAATATTAATAGCAATCTAGCAGTTATGTGCTTCAATCTTACAATTTTGTTGAATGAGGAAAATCAAAATCCACCACCTCAGATTCAGAGGATAGGCCATGCCATGTGTAATGATGGTGCTTTCCAAAGCTACAACTGGTCTCCCCTCCACCAGAGCTTCCTTTACAGAGGGATGAATCCTGACATAAGCACCTGGGGATAAACACAGAAAAGTGAGTTATTTGTGTGGGTATTTGCAGTAACTACCGAGCTGTTTTATAAAAAGCAAATTGTCGTCATCACAACAAATTTATCCCCCTCTTCAGCTGTTCTTTGGGGTGAATTTACAAATAACTTTAAGAAGACTAAAGCTGTGTTTTATGTAAGTGAAATGTGTGCAAAATATCTCTACTGTTAATATGAATTACAATCCTCATCACTTTGCCAGCGTTTTTGAGTTGTCTTGTTACTGGCTCCAGTAACGTTACTTGCACATTACTGTGAACAAACTGAGCCCTGAAACCATGCCCAAAGATGGGGATATGTTTTAAAGGAGTGCAAGCACCAAGGATACCATAGTAACTCAATATATTTTAGGACTGCCGTACACCAAGGCTATTGTTGCTCTTTGCTGTGCTCCCAGAACACTGCCAGCAAGGTCTCTGCTGAATTCAGATGAGGAAAATGCTTTCCACGCAGGAACTGCTTCAGAACACACTACTCACCATGCAGCAGTCTTCTCACCTGGGTAGTCCCACGTGCCAGGGAGGACACGTGTCTTCCCAGGCTGTAGGTTATCTTCCCAATCATCTTGTGCAGATGGATGGTCCTGAGATAACAGAAGTCAGGTGAAAATGCAAGATGTAATTTAGCAACGATGTGACCCTGAGAAGCTAAACATATTAACTCCTGCTTTGACCTTGGAAGGTAAACAACCCTTGCCCAGGAAACTGCCTGGGGGTCTCCCGGTGTTTCAAGCATGAGCCAGGGTATCAAAACAAAATGTTGAGCTGCAGACATGGAGTTGGAAGGGGTCAGCTGGCCCATTGTCAATGCTGGACTGAAATCGTGGTGGAGCAGAGAAAAGGATGAGGAGTAACAAAGTAGGGAGGATTTTGAAGTAGACAACATTTTAAATTCTAAAGTGACTTTCTTATAGATTTCAGGCTCAGCCACTGCCACCTCCAGCAGAAGAGGTCACAAAGAGGAATATGCAAAGCAGAATAGTGCTATAGAGATATGAACCTGTTTTTTTCCAGTGTCTAGGAGAAAATAAGTGGCTCATAAAGGAGCTGAGAACTGACAAACCAGACTGGAATCGCACGCAGGAGAAAGGAGCTTTCCCTAGAGCCGGGAGTGCTTTATGTAGCGCTTTATGTAGGCTCACGTTACATCATCCTTCTTAGCACAGTGCCTTGGAAGCAGAGTGGCAATTCAGCCCCAGCAACAAACTCCAGAACTCCTCTGGTCTCTTAGCAACTCCTTTTCACTTTAATTAAATTCATTCCCAAACAGAGAAAGAGGGGGAGAGAGCTGTAAATGTTGAGAGTGGTCTGGTCTGGGCCTCAGGGCAGTTTCACTCAATGCCTGGCTGCTTCACATACTTTCCCTGGGCGTTTGGCCATATCCCTCCACTCTCCCTATTCCTCACCCCTTCACCAGGAGGAAAGGATTCCCTTCCTCAGTGCTTCGTACCTATTGTTAATTCAGATGGCAAATTAATTAAAATACAGTACTGTGCTCATGTTATACTTAGCAGAACATGGCTCAGCTCTCAGTACAGTGTGTGGCACTACAGCTATACAGAAAATTCTTATACCTGGGGAGAGTATATCTGCCCAAATCTAAAGCCTTCAACTATACAGGACAGCTTGGGTTGTGTTATTCAAGAAAAGTGGGACTGGATCCACCAGACACAATACACACCTGACTGAAACACCAAGATTTTCCACTTTCCAAATCCTTTTTGTGCTAAGCTCAGCAGCCCGGCTGCTCATGGGTTCATGCAAATGTCCTGGTATTGCTGTGTGTGTGTGCCTACACACCCTTCGCTCTCTGGGGCAAAGTCAGCTTTGGAATAATTTCATTAAGCCAACAGGGTTACGCCAGGGATCAGTTGAGCTGCTCGAGCTGTGCTCTGAATTTTAACAACCCCCAAACTCTGAAGCACAACAGCCAGGAGTGCCCAAGCTGTGCTGCCCAGTGGATAAAAACCAGCTGGTCACCACCTGAAACCCAGCAGTGCTGAGCTGACATTCCCTGCAAACTCAGCCAACCTTCAGCCTGAGCTGGCTCTGAGATTTTTGAAGCTTGGCGAGTTTTGCAGCAAGACCCTTAGGACCTTTCGCTTCCTAACCAAACTTTGCAGATTCACAGTGTGAGTTTCGGGCAGCTCGAGCACAGAGCTGCTCTCCTCCCTCCTCCAAACCTTCCCTGCTCGCCTCCCCGGTGACCGAGGCGGCGGATCCGAGCTCATGGAGCAATGGCCTGGCGTCTCTTACCTCGGGGTGCCTGTCTCATGGAGGGAGGCTGGGTGGCTACTGGAGCGCTGCCTGGGAGGGCGGAGGAGGGGGTGTGCTGGCCAGAACTCCTGGCCAAGAGAGTCTATTTATTATTAACCACAGGCACAGCTGAGCTCCACAACTGCTCCCTGCCCAGGGTGCAGGGGGCCATTTCATGGCAGCGCCAGGAAAGCTTCCGTGATTATTTTTGTTCACGCGGAGCCAGATTTTTCCCGTGCTCTTTAAAAGACTTCTCTCATTTTTCAGATTCCTTTGCTATTAGATTTTTTTTTTTAAATCAGTGAATTCCTTGCTCGTTGAAACAATGCCTTTGCAGACTGAGCCCCTTTGTGCTTATTCCTAAAAAGCAGAGGAATCGCATTCATGCCTCCCCCGCGACTTTGCCAAATGCAGCTGTTAAAGCTCTTTCTTCTCAGGGTGAGAGCTCTACCCGGCTCTTGGCCTCTGTGGTGGGAAAAGCTGTAGGTCTAAAGAAATGTGGCCAGTTGTGGCCACATTTTCTATGATGTAGACAGCTGGCTACACCAAGAACACAAGTTGGGTTCCCAGCAAAAAACTATCAGAGTCTTCTCCTAGAAATGCAATCCGTTCTAGCAGTTCTAGGACAGCTTTGAACAAAGACTTTGAAATTAATGAATCTTTGTCCCCTCCTAAAAATGGACATGATACTTTGATATCTAATGCACTGGTATTGTGCATGTTGCAGTTTTATATTTGCAGAAAATACCAGAGTTGAGAGTTGGGTGGCCATGAAGGAATCGATTTACAGGTTAAAAGACAGACACGATTCTATGCAGCTTCTATGCACAACATAAAACTAGCTGATGTCATTACTAATGTATTGCTGAAGTTATCAGTGTCAGGCAACTGATTTTACTGCAATCCATTAATCAGGAAATTGTAAAACTTAGGTTGTTAAAGCAGTATTTGCATTTTACACTCGTCCCTTTCAAAAGAAATTTCCCACAACTTTTGTTTAACCCAGCAGTAACAAATTGTGCCTTATTTTCTACATCCTTTCAATCTCCTCAAATAACACATTCAAGGAAACTTCAAACAAAGCTCGCTGAGTTACAGAGACAATATGCCTCTGACTTCTGCTACCCAGTCTGGAGGAAATTTAATTGCAGGAATGATGGATTGCATCCTCAGATACCACAAATGGAGGCTGAAGATTTTGTGAGCAATATCTTTTTTTCCTGGGAGGATGGGGAGCCAGATGTGTTGGAAAGAAAATATGTAGGTAAAATAACATTTTTTTTTTAAATACACACAAATTATAATGACATAATTTTATTTTCCATTAAATCTATTTGGAAAGACTGGAGTATTTTAGGAGTCTATCTGGACCATCATGCTTTTGACATACTATCAGGCAAGATGATTTAGTAACCAAGCTGGTCACTCAGTTTCCAATTCTCAACATCATCTCCAGGTGATCTTATGCAGTGGGCACCCAAGTTCAGCCTGTCACATTACATAAGTCAGGGGTTAGAATGTGTTGCTTGATTTGCCATTTTTTTCCTCAAAGCCAGTGGACAATGAGCCTGATGGAGTTTTAGCTCAGCTTTCCAACGTGAACTTTCCAACTCTGAGACAAAATGGGGCTGCTCAAACAGCTCTCTCAGAGCCCTGCTGCAACCTTGTGCACATCCCAGGTTCTGGAATTGTTCCCAGCAGGTTCCTGCAGTGTGTTACAAGGCTGATGCTGCTGATGGTGGGGTTTGGGAGCAGTGTGGAGGTGCCTGGCAGAGAGAAGGCCGGGGAGAACAGCTGGAGAGAGGTTTGTATGAAAGCGTGGGGCAGCGGATAACTCGCAGTGTTGGCTGACTCTCCGCTCCTGCCTGCCTGCCGTGCCCCGGGGCTTGCTGCTGCTACTTCCCCCTGCGGGCCTCAGGAGTAGCAGTTAATATTAAACAGGTTCCTGGGGAAAATGGGAGCGGCTGGGAACAAAGAAATTGCCACGGCAAATTCCTGCTGCCTGCTGGGAGCTGGGCCCTCGGGCCACCCTGGCATTTTCCTTCCTGAGTGATTCCTAGAGTTACCATCTCCCCTGAAACCTTTCCTCTCTCAGGGGTGTCACTACCAAAGGCATTAAGGAAATGGGACACTCCCCATTACTTTGGTCACAGTGTCACATCTAAAGTGGGGCAATATTTTCGTTTCCTTGTGCACCTGATTTCTAAGAGTCTATTTACAGTGGTTAGGGTGGAATTTGCTTACTGATGTTTCTCTGTTTTTGAAGCGTGGTTCTAGGCTGCCAATATCCAGGAGAACTCCTAGGGATGTGCAGAATCACCCAGAACACATTTAACCATTCATTTATTTTACCTTTGTGAGAACTATGATGCCTGCAACTGTCTGTCTGGTCAGGGCAGCAATGTAACCAATATGAAGGTCTCCAAAGTTGTTCTTTACTGATTTCACCTCTCTAACTCTCTGACATTTTTCCACTTTCATCAGCACGTTTTCATGATCACTCTAATGGATCCAAAATAACTTCCCAGATTATCTTAATGGCTTGAAAGCATTTGGGTTTTTTTTTCCCTAATATGAAGTATTTTTTCCTCCAGCTGTTTCTAATAGAATGCAAGACAGAGCAGACACACCTGATGCAGTTTTAAAACTCTCGTTTCAGTGCTGAACTTTCCATGAAAAATGCTCTATGATGGAATCAGGTGCAGAAAATAAGTTTCTTCTTTTAGATATCAACTTTTTAGAAAGGTGTTCCCAATTCTTGTGGGTCCATTTTCCACTCAGGCTTTCTCACAACAGGGAGTTGTGGAAATGAATTTATAAACTATTTGGCATTGATCACTATGCTGATAGTATCAGGAGGGGGTCTGCTTCTCCCAACTATTAATGTTGCATAGAGAACCTGGATAAAGGTCTTTTTTTTTCCTTAAATCATACCTGTACCTTGGTTTGAAGTCCTTTCAATTCAGAGCTGTGTTTGCCCAAGTCTGGATTCTGCATATCCCAGAAAATGCCAGCAAGCATTCACATTGCCTCATTCCTCGGGTAGTTTGAGGGCACTTCAGTCATTGTTTCACAGCAACCTGAACACAGATTTACCTCTCTTTTCCTGTCCAGTGCTCTTCCTAAAGTCTGGCCATCTTGGGCTGGTGTCCTACTGCCTATGTTTGGAGCAAAGGCTTCATTTCAGTATTCTTTGGAGTGCATACGTTTGGCTTTTTAATATATTTCCAAGGAGAGAGGCAAAACATCAGTAACCCTGCACTAACAGAGTCTCCCTTCACCTTGCCCCTGCTTGTCACTGTCTTTTTGGGATGTGTTTAGTGTTCGGCTTAAGACTCTTGGCAGTAGGAAGCCAAGGCCACGATGTGGATCGGGCAAGCAGCAGTTTCACAACCAGGATTTCTACCAGAACCACAGAATGGCTCAGGTTGGGAAGGACCAAGTTACCCGGTCCAACCTCCCTGCTCAGGCAGGGTCGTGGCACAGGATTGCGCCCAGTGGGTTCTGGAATATCTGCACTGAGGGAGGTATTACGGCAGCAGGACGCGCTGTTTTTCACCCCAGAAGCGCAGCACTGGGTGCCTCAGTGCCAACATTCGCGCTGGGCCTTTGAGGCGCCACTGTCCCGTTTTGCATCCCACCCGCGCCGGCGCCACGTGGCCGGCCGGTGTGGTTCCCTCCGGGAGCAGGCCCGTTCCCGCCGCCGCCCGATCCCGGCGGGCCCCATGCCGGGG
>VZRZ01008721.1:47439-75926 GCA_013398175.1 Climacteris rufus | reverse complement strand
GCGCCTCCCGAGGAGCCGTGGGCCGCTCTTTATTGTGCGGGAGCCGGCCCGCAGTGGTCGGCGCGGCGGACGCCGTGTAAAAGGAAGTCCCGCAGCCGCGTTCCGCTGAGCGCGACAAAGCAGGAAATGCAAAGTAATTCAAGGTCTTGTGCGTTTCAGTCGCAGTTTAAAATCGGGAGTGAATTCGTGATGGATATAGCGGAAACGATTTATTAAACCTGAGAACTGGAATAAGTCAGGACATGTTGCAAAATGTGCGAAGTGGCGCTGCTTGTGTCACAGCGAGGTTCTGTGTGCTGCGTCATTTCCTATCTGTGTTTGCCTTTAAACTGCATTTCTGATAAATCTTCTCTCTAGGGTTATGCAAGCCGTACTGCGTGTTTTAAAGCTTGCCAGATGGACTATTTTTAAACCTACACTGCTGCTCGGTTGGCAAGCGGAAAGGAATTTAAAACCGTTTTGTGAATGTAGACATATATCGGTTAATATAAAAGCCAGTGATAATCCAATATTAACATCGAGGAGCGTCTCCTGAATTTAAAAAAAATCATTTATTTAAATAAATTTAAAGAAATAAATTACATTTAACCCGTTTCTGGCCAAATACATTCCAAGTCACTGGGAAGCAAAAAGGAACGTCCCCCTTGGTTGGGAAGGAAGAGGCTCCAGCTTTTGATGGAGCTTTATATCTGCTGGGTTTGTTTCTCCCATTGACGCCGATGGCTGCGGCAGCCTGAGGAGCCCGCTCGCTGCTCCGCCTGCCCTGCGGTGTGCAAAGCGTCCCCGTTCCCTCTTGCTCCACATTTCTCGTGGCCCATGCCCGGCTAAGCCGTTCCCTTCGGGAAGCACAGCGCTCTCGGGGTGCTGCTGCAGGCACAAGGTTTTGGCTGCGAATCGCCGGCTTCATGTTCGATGCCGGCAGTAGCCCATAATGAGGAAATGACCGGGAACCATGCTTGGCTCAGCTTTCAGTGAGATGCAAGGTTAGTGCTCCCTCTATACAAAGTCTGCTTGGTAATTTCTGAAGATCGAAAGGCTCAATTAGGCAAATTGGATTCGAGAGGCAGCTATAGACAGGTATGGACGCAGGATCGATTTATTGAAGCCAGTGGCTGCCGTAATACAGAAGCAGTCAAGTTCATCAGTGTCCTGCAGTGCAGAGAGTCTGTCTAGGGAATATATTTATTTGCAAACACTCGGGCCGAGTGGGAAGCTAAAGCTACTCTTTTGTAGTGGTTAATGTGCTTTAATGCGAGCTTAAACAATGGGATCTCGGCCTCGGATTTAATGAACGTCTCCGTTCTTTGTTCTCTTTGATTAATCCTGCTACTTATCCCATTCCTTGCTTTATTAATTTTTATGGGCCCATTCAAGTTGTAGGGAGAATACAAAGCTTTACTCAGACTTTAAAGTGAAATTAGCAATTTGGACTTGCCCTTCTGGGAACATGTGACAAAAATTTTGGTTTTCTCTTTGGTTTCGATAGGATGTGTTCATATTTTAAAAGATCTGTTTCTTACTGATAAATTTTGTTTTACCTTCTTAAGTGACCTGGAGGATTTAACAGTGAGACAAAGGAGTTAAATTTCAAAATGCAGGTTTTTAGTGTAGGAGGTAGAGCAGTTTCAGTTTGAGTAGCACTGCACAATTCTGTTTGTTCACAGGCTTCTTTACTTGAATCGTTGTATGGGTGACAGGAAAAAAACTGCTTGAAAAACTTTTGGGAGATATTCCCTTCGGTATAAGGAGTTAGCAGTTGATGGCTGGTGCAGAAATGCTGCTGTTTTATTGGAACTGGAAGGTTTAAAATTGGTAGCATAAGTTCTTGCTGCTCCTTTGAATATCTGATATGATAAATAGGTTGGTTGATGAGTTTTAATACACCAGCTTGATATCCTTGGGATGAATGATTAATATATCAGAGTGACAGACACAGTGACTAAGATGAAGGACTTTGATTTCTCCTACACATACAGTTTTGCTGATGTTACCCTTCTGCTTTTCTTGCAGCTAAAGTTTACAAGTCTCAGGGTGAATATAGGAAATGTTCCCTAAGAGATGATGAAAAATAGTTTTCTTCTTTTATTTTTGTGGTTTAGGAGTTTCCAAGGCTTGTGTTTTTAAAAATCGGTAGTATTTTAATCTGGAATAAATAGCAGGGGAATAAAACTGTTTCAGAACTAGTTTAATATTCTGAGCTTTTTCTTATTGATATGTTTGAAATAAGAAAAAGAATGGTGGTTCTTACCAAGTTTCTCAGTCCTTCCAGTTCAGATGGATACATGGTTTTATTGAGCTGTGGTGTAACCAACCTTTTTTTCCAAAGGCTTGACACTGTTTGTTCTGTACTCGTGTTTTCCAGATGTCACACGACATTAAAAGTCATCAAGGTGACGTAAACAAATTACATTTCACTTATTTGTGTAATAACTGAATGTAAATAAAACCCATAGCAACTAATTGGTGTATTTTGAGAGCTGTCTGCACGTTTGTACCTTAGCTGTTTGTTCTGAAAACCTGAGTCAGGTATTTCTCTTCCTTTAAACGTGAAGAATGTGCATCGATGAAGTAATGCCTCCTGAATTCAGTGCAGCACCGGGGTGAAGCTGTAGGGCACAAACCTGCCAGCCTGCCTGGATTGCCCCTTTCACAGCTGCTCTGGTCTGCAGCCCCCAGTAACTTCTTGCTGAGGGAGGTTAGGGAGAAGAATTGACAAGGAGCTAAATACTATTAAGATGAACTTTTTCCCCCCTTTTTCTTCAGGTTACTGACTCGAGTGGAATGTGGCTGAACACCCACGAGCTGTGCTGGAACAGCATGCTTTAGCCTCTTTCCCTTTCCTTCTTCCCAGGGAATTCTCAGTCTCTGCAGGGCACCTGAAGAACCTCATGACTGCAGATGGCTCTTAGCCTGAGCTTCCCCACCTGCCAGGCATGGCAGTGCCTTGGGTTTTGAAGGAAGTTTGTTGTTGGGTGGAACATTCTAATTCAGCTAAACCAGTAGTTTGATAAACAGATTAGCATTACCTGAAAGTAGAAACCTGAAGTAAAGAACAGACCACATCTGAATAAAGAAACCCATTACAAGCTTCAAAAGCTGTAGAAGGAAGCATTGCCTGTTGATAAATACCCATGAAAATCAGGATATGCTCTTTTGATCAAGGTATTCATAACTAGACATGTGTTGAAACTTTCAGTGATAAAATACCAGTGCAGACAATTATTAATTTCATCTGGTTATTCCATGTGCTGGTGTCACTTGTGTTTTGTACAGTCATGCAGTGAAGTGAACTGGGGAGATGATCTGGGCTTGGACCCTGCGGAGTTCTCTGGTCTGGTTGCCCGGGCAACTTAACCAAGTTACAGTTGTTGTCTATTTGAATGGGAAGCACAGAGAGCACTGCCACACTAAGTGCTTTTTGGGTGACAGCATCAGAAGGCTCAGAGAAAATCCAATTACAATTGTCTTGATCTAGTTTTACTTTTGCAGATGAAATTACATGTGTTCTCTACTTGAGCAAATGCAAGTTTCAGATATCCTTCTGCATGTCACGGAGTGAGGCAGATAACTCATGCATTTCTCAGTTTTAAGGATGCTTTTTTCCTGTAAACCAGAATGAAGAGGCTGGTATTGCTGTTGGGTAGGGTTAAATTGAATACTCTGTGTATATAAAGATGCTCTCCAAAATAAATTTTATTATGTTTCCTGAGACATAATGCACTTTTTTTATTTTTTGACATGACCAAAGTATGTTTTAGTCAAACGCTGCAATTTGATACAGAAAGTGTTAAATTCTTTGTGACCTTACAGTAAAAATCTTACCTCTCTGTGAGGGGGAGGGTTGTGGAGGAAGTTGGTGTAATCCTGAGAGAAACACATTTTTTCCCCTCCCAC
Organism: Climacteris rufus; assembly: GCA_013398175.1. NCBI lineage: Eukaryota > Metazoa > Chordata > Aves > Passeriformes > Climacteridae > Climacteris > Climacteris rufus. The sequence goes on along the minus strand of VZRZ01008721.1, from coordinate 72,032 downwards.
TCCAGTCTTCTTGTTCAAATGATGCTGACTTTGCTGTATAGGATTGAAGACCTTTAAAAGTGATGTGTGAATTAGAGCCTGGGAGTATTCTGTGTTTATTTTTTTCCCTTTATAGTTTATTATTTCAATATAATAAATTGTGACACCTTTTAGAATTATACACGATCTGTATTTGCAGAGGATTTTCTAGAAAACTGGGAAAGAAGGAAGGGGACTTGGAACTTCATTTCCTCTATCAAGCAATGGGAGAATCTAATTTTGGGGCTCAGGTACTTCAAAAAAGTCGTGTTGACCAAATAGTTTCTATCAGATGCTCTCACTTCAGGCAGGTGCCTTTGTCTTGATCACTTTTTTCAGCTGTAGTGGTGTCCCAACACTTTTTTGGCCAAAGGAGCAGAGTGGCTGCAGCATGGTTGGGCAGTGATCTGATCCAGATTAAAAATAACCGTGGGGGCAGCAAAAGGAACGCCAGGTTCCCAGTGCAGCCATTTCCTGCTCTGTGTCAGCCGGTGGCTGTGGAGTTGCTGCCCCAGCACATGGAGGGGGCCGAGGCTGTGTGGAAATCAGCAAAGGGTGGAGGTAACAGTTGGTAAAGAACAAACCTTAAACAACCTGAATTCTTTTTTTTACCCTATTGGTGTGACTCCCATTTCTTAAAAGCAAGCAAGCCAGAAATTCCAGTTATCTTCTACTTCCATGACTTCATGGGTGGTTGGGTTAGGGTTTGCTTTTGTTTTGGCTTTTTTGTGTGTTTGTGGGTGGGGTTTTTTGGTTTGCTTTGACGTGGGTTTGTTTGTGGGTGGGTTATGCTGTTGTGATGGGGGGGGTTGTGTGTGTGGTTTTTGAGGGGTTTTTGTGTGTTTCTTGTTCACAGTGGGGAGTGCTGGTTGTGCAATAGGGATGGGTCTTGTTCTGTTTTTGCAAGAGGCTATTCCTGGTGTGTGCTGGCATAGCTGTTTGTGCCACCACCTGACCCTGCAGAGCCTCATCTTGGTCTTGTACTGCTTGTTTTTGATGTAGGATCACATTTCTTACCTGCTCCATGCATGTCTACAGGGTACAGATGGGATTTGTGACTCTGAGTGTGGATTGCAGCCTGATGGCAAGTGGCAGCTTGTGGTCTGCAAAACCAGTTTAGACGTTTTTTGTTCTTAGTACGTTGAATACACCACTGATACTGTGCATGGAGGGTTATCAGCTCTCTAAACACTCAGCCTCAGGTTTTAATACTTCCCTAAAACTGGATTGCGGATGTAGCTCTGCTGATGTCACGTGGTCAGTTGTTCACTGGATTTATCTGACTTCTTAAAACTGTGTTATACTAAATAGCTATGTACAAGTGCATGCAGTTCAACATCTTATCACCTTTCCTGGTTGGGAATATCTACTTGAATGTACTGCTTTGTGAAGAGCTGTCTTAATCTTAGTTGTGGCTGCTGAAAGATGATCCCTGTGTCTCTTGTGCTGGCTGTGTGGCTGCACACTCAGCTGGTTGGAGGGCCTGGTGCTGCTGGCTGCCCAAAGTGGTGCCAGTGTGCAACAGGAGGAGGGAGGGCAGGACTGCCCCACTCAGCAGCACTGTGGCCTTAGACCATGGGTATAATCTGCTTCTCAGTCTTCCTTCAGGTGGTGTTTAGTATGAGATGTAGGTCCCCACAAATTTTGTTGTTTACCAGGTCTTCATATTTCCAGTGAGTTCAGTTTGCAACTTACTTGCTATCTGGGGGCAATGTGGGATATTTCTAAACTGAGGTGTTAGTAAATGTATTTATGGATTCAGTTTTTACATAGGATTTTTTTCTGCCTTTTTATCTTGGCTAATACTTTTATGTGGATTGGGAAAGATGTACTTGAGCTTGTTTTTTCAGTTTTAGTTTTAGCTTAGTTTTTCAGTTGTAGTTTCGGTGTGAACATACTGAATCTGAACAGTTACGGTGCTTTGAATTTCAAGAAGCTTGTTCTTCTGGGTTAAAATTAAAAAACATTTGAAGACTACTCTTCAGTTTTCTTGAATAGTTGAATTGAAGGTGCTAAATTAAACTGGTGCTACTTGATATGCTAAAATTTAGCAAACTGTCCTCAAAAGCTTTGAAACTCTCCAAGTTTCTCAAGACAGGCAGCACAGTATTGCAGCAGGATGCTTTGACTGACTGTTTGGCTCCTATTGCAGAAACTAATGTGTATGTTTTGTCAGATGTAATTATCCATCACAAACATGTTTTGCATTCTTGGAGAGGAAATCACTTTTGATTGAATTATTTAGGAATCCAGAATAGATTGAAACCTTGGGCAATTTGTTGGGTTTTTGTGTGTTTCTTGTTCCTGTATTCAGCAGTGGGGTTCTCTAAGGTTTTTGCTTGGGACAGAACACAGGAGCCACAAGTAAAACTTGGTCCCTGTCCACTTTGTCCAAGACTCTTTTGTCAGTGCCATAGCCAAGGATAATTTCACTTTACAGGTTAAGGATTTTTCTTCAGGCTTTTGTAAGGGCAAGTCCCAAAATGTGCAGCAGAGTTCCCTGGAGTAGCTGAGGCTTCATCTTTTCTCAGATGTTCTTATTTTGATGGTTATACTGGGGCAGGCTCCCAGGAGTCTTTAGTGCCATTCTTAATTCAGCATACCTTGATTTATAAAACAACAAGATCATGCAAATAGTTTGTTTCAAAGTGCTTCTCCTGAACTCCTTGTTATGTTCTGTCTTACAGATACTTCATGCATGGAGTCTGCAAGGAAGGAGAGAACTGCCGCTACTCGCATGACCTCTCCAGCAGCCAGTCTGCCATGGTGTGCAGGTATTACCAGCGAGGATGCTGTGCTTATGGAGATCATTGCAGGTAAAGAAATGCCCTGGCCACCCTGCACAAGCCATTTCCCTCTGCAGCTCTTGAGTAGGGAGCTCAAGGAAAGTGTTTTCCTCTTTCCTTGCAACTTCAGAAATTTATCAAAGTAGCTTTTCACAAACTGTTCTCTTGCTAAATACCAGTGTTTGCTGTACAAATAAATGAGCAATGGCAAGGTAGTAACTGGTTTTTGTGAAAGTGATAGCTGTCAGGGTGTGGAGTTTTCTTTGTTTATTAATAACATGAGTAGATTCATTGAAATCTGAGACTACATTCAGACTTGTGGAATTGGTGAAACTGAGTTACACTTGTTAAGTGATCATAAAAGCCTGAACAGGTAAGGATCTTTTTTTTTCTGGTGTTGTCTCTTCAGGAATTTGTACTCTAGCATTTAACTGCCATTTTGGAAAAGTAGCTGGAGTTGGTCATGTAAGTTCTGAAATGTTACCTGTACAAAATAGCCTTACTTTTGAAAACACAGTATGAGTTAACCTATACTGCTGAAATTATTGGAAAAAAAAAGTGTGAAGAAAAAAAATTGATTATTTCCTGGTGGAGCAAAGCTTTACAAAGGCTTAGGAGTTGTATCGTGATACATTCATTCTATTAAAATTTATCAGAAGTTTTAACATTGTCTCATTGCAGCTCTAATTGATGATTAAACATTTGCATCATGATTTTAGTTCTTCATTAGCTTTGCTTTCGTGTTTATTGAAGGGTTATTTTGTATAAGAAAAATAAGAAAGAAAGTTCTTCTGTAGTCTTCTATCTGCCAGTGTTACTTTCTTGATCATGTAGATCAGTGGTCTTCAAACTTTGGATCATGCAACCCCTCAACTCAACAATTTTGAGCTCCCACCAACATACCTATTTATTTATGGTTTATATATATCTACTACTATACTAATGTTATCTACATAATAAAACATGATAAACCCCAGAATTTTAGAAAGGGTGTATCAAAGGTGAAATGAAAAATATTTAATAAAAATTTTATAAACAGTCCAAAACTATTTTTGCTGTCACTAAAATCCTTATTAGTAATAATATTTTTTTTGCTAGCAGGACTGTTGATTCAATGGGTTTCATTATTTTTTTAAATCTCAGTTGAACATTTTGTAATACAGGTATTTGAAGGTCTCATTCTAAGTTCAGTTTATTTCAGTCCTTGGTTTTAATGGCTGTTGTAGCTGAAAAAGGTCTTTCACAAAGATATGCAGATCCAAAAGGAAGTGTATTGTTAGCTGCATGTACTAATGTGATAAATTTAGCTGGTAAATTTCCACCTTCCCTGATGTCAATCAGCTGTTACTGCAGATTACCTGGAAGGTATTGCATTTTTGTATTTTTAGCAAAAATACACAGAAACTGTGAGTTAGAGAAATCTCTTTCCAGGCTTTTGAAGTGTGCAAGATAGGAATGTTTTTTTGTAGTTGATACACTTATGTAGATTTTGGTAATAAAATCACATCATGGTGGAAATAGTTCATTTTCAAAATGTCTCTATACCACAAGTTTCTTTCAAAAAGCAGATATTTGCTCTTAAAACATCTGTATCTGTAACCTTACCCTGGAATCTTTTCCTGTGGTCAGAGCAGCTGCTCCTTCAGTGGTTTTATTTGCACAGTTTTTCCATAAAGCATTGTTTTTATTAGAGTGGTTGTTTACTGTTGAGAATATATCTCCTCCAGTGCATTTTTTTGTCTTCATTAAAGAACTGATTTGTTGAGAACATTTCTCTTCTGGTACATGTTTTCTGTGGTGTCTCACTGAAAAGGAGTTCTTTGTGTATTTCATTATTGAAACAGGACCTAGCAAGTATCATAAGCTGAGTCGTGTGAAAAATATCTGTACTTTCCTTCTGCTGTACAGCAAACTTCTCACACTGCAAAATTTGTTCTAATTCTTGTTTCTTCAAACCTCTAGCAGTGTTTTCTGTGCATTTCCCAACAGTATTTGCTAACAAAGGAATGTGTTTTACTTTGTCACAATATTGTTTTCCATGAGTTATTATATTTAGTCATCTTTACCACAGCAGGAAGAAAAAAGTGGTCCAGTGCATATGGCTTTTTTCTTTCATTGTTGTGTAACAAGCCTCAGTAGAGGCTTCTAAACTCTTACTGTGAAGTTCTACAGAGCACTGGACTGAGTATTGCATGACTTGAAACATTTTGGAAAAAAACTGTGGGGGTTTGTCGTCATGTTCTGGGTGTTTCAGTTTTCAGTGTCTTGCTCACTAAGATGGCTTCATCCTGTGAGTAGCTAATATCTGAAGGGATGCACTGAGGGCAAGGTTCTTCATTAATAATACTGGGTGTAAATCCATATTTCAAATTGCCTTCTTGGTCCCACTCCTCCCAGGTTCAAGAGCTGGTGAGGTTGGCACTGTTTTACTTTGTAGTTCTGGGAAGGGCAGAAGTAGCTCTGACATTTTCCTGTTGGCTTTTGCTCACATTACCGGTATTGTTGTCAGCCTCCAGCTGCAGGCATCTTTTCAAGCCCCACCCTGGCTTTGTCAGGGTTAGTTTAGGTAAAACAAGATAAGATAATCCGCTGATCCAGTTAAGTGGGCACAAGCAAACTGCAATATGTCACAGTATGCTGAAAGTGAGCAAACATGGGTGGTGGAACACCTCCTCCTCCTTCAGGGCACCTCACACATGGGACCCTCTGACTTATGGACTGTGAGGACTGCCATAAACCTGTATCTTAATAATAGTATTTAAAAAATATTTTTTAAAGGAAAGAAAAGGACAGTTATAGTATTTTCTCTCTGCACCCCAGTGGGTTGCCTTGGGTAGCTCACATGGTGCAAACACTTTGGAGGCCATGGATGTAGAGGTCTGAAGGCTTGACTTTTAAATTTGTGCTTCATAGGGTTAGGATTTCAAAGGTGACATTTGGTTGGGAACAGGTCTTTCATGTGCAAGAACTGTGACACTTTGTTGTTTGTGATCTGACACGAGGTAAATGAATCGCAGGTGCTTAAAACTTTTGTATGATCTCAAAAAATTCCCTCCTGTTGTCCTGGAAATTAGTCAGCAAATATCTAAGACTACAACAGTACATTTGTAATTTACTTTCCCCATGTAGTCTGCTAGTTGCTGAAAGACAGATTTTTTGATGAAAATGCTGCCTTCCTGTTTATTGTGGGTGGTAGAGCTCAAAGTGTTCTGATTATCATTTTCCACAGTGAGCTGAAAGAGGCATTAGAAATAAGTACTCAAATTCAGTGTAAAATATGCATGAGGCAAGATGCTTCAACACAGGAAAAGAGCCATTTCTGTTGGTAGGAATCTCTGAATCTGTGCCAGCTGAGGCCAGTTTGCCCAAGGCATTGTCCAAACCAGTTTTGAGTACCTGCAAGGATGAAGATTGTGCACCCATTCTAGTGTTTATCTACTCTTACAGCATATTTTTTTCCTGGTATCTGTAACTTCCACTTCCCATTGTGGGCTGGTGCCTACTGACTGTCATAATATCACCACACCTCTTAGAAGCCTGGCTGCATCTTTCCTGTGGCTTCCCATGAGCTAATTTGAGATAGCAGTCTGTCCTTAGTCTTCCCTCTATGAAGCTGAATAAACTAACTTTTCTCATTCAGCAATACTACACGTTTAATAGGTACCTGACCAGTTTTGCACATAAGTGAGGTTCATTCTGTGTAAGTTAAGAATTGTGTGTGCTGCTCATTTTTCTCCAAAAGCTCAGAGTACCTTGTGTTTCCCTGAGCAGTGGTGACAGGTTGCAGAGATGGAAGCATGTCTCTTTAAAGGATCATCAGTGACTTTCTCTTCCAAGCCATTTCTAGGTCCTCCTTCCAAACAGCACGTTCACATCTTCAGTGGTTTATTTCCAATACATTGAGCTGCTGTATGGAGGTATTTTTTTGTGGCAAACCGACACAATGTGTTTTAACTTTTTAGGTATGAACATACCAAGCCACTAATACAAGAAGAAGTGACTGATGTGAATCCAGAGGCTGAAATCTATCCATCAGTGTCCTCAGACTTCGCATCGCTCCCTGAAACAGTTGAAGAATTCATTGCTGAGATAGAAGATGAAAATACAGATCTGGCAGCAGCAGGAGTAGGGGCTGAAGACTGGGTGAATGCAGTGGAGTTTGTCCCTGGGCAGCCATATTGTGGCCGTGGTAAGCTCATCATGGGATAACAGGGGATTTCCATCGAAGGTCAGCAGTTTATATGTAGTTTGAATTTTTGTTTTAATGCTTTTGGTGCAACTGTTCATGTTTATGTATCAGTTCAAGCTTGGATTTTCCAACATGAGTAGTCGTGCTGACTGTTGCATTTTGAAACCAGGTGTATTTCAAGACAGTCTCTGCATGACTGGCCTCCTCTGGCTATGGCTCTGAGTGACCTGAGAATCTCCTTTGAAGTTTAGTTTGCATATGTAAAGGGAGAAGAAAGAACTGGTGATGCAATCAATACTGCTACTCTGGAGAGAGAGTCTGCTGCCTTTGTGTTTTGAGTTGGCTGGTTTGGTTTGGGGTGGTTTTGCAACCTTATACAGGTTTTTCAGTGAGGGTGCAGGTTCCTGTAGAACAAACTGAAACCTAGTGCTTACTTCTGTGAATCTCATGGCCACAGGCCAAAAATGATTTATTCTAGTGTTGGAATAAGTAGTTCTACCTTTCTGGAAGTCAGCTTTCTGATACTGTGATAGCTCATGACAAGAATGAGACTGAAGAAGCTCATCAGATGGGACCAGACTGAGCAGCATACTTGTCTGTTTTCCCTGGAGAAAGATAGCACAGCCTTAAAATTTAAGTGAAAAGTAGGCTGAAGATGTTTCTAGTATCTGTATCTCTCTAAAACTGAAGGCCATGAGTACTTAAATAACAGTTTGAATTCCAAATGGACACCTTACATCCAGAAGGGTTTGAAGTTGTCACACAGTGCTCAGATGATACTGCTTTGTCTCCCCAGCACTGCTCAGATTCTCAGATCTGAAAAGAGAATTCCCTTCCCAGTGTTACAGGGTGCTGCTTGGAGCCTGCTGCCATCCAGTTTGAGGAGCGTGAAGAGGAACAGTCAAGTAACACAAACTGTTTGCTAGTGTTGTTGAGGAGTTTGATTATGGAATTGTTTGATAGGTCTGTGATTTGAATATATCCCAAAGGAATGAAAACTTGACCACTACCTGTTAATGTGTCACCTTACTGTCTTAAAAGATACAGATTCTGTGCTTGTTGAGACAAAGGATCCTTTTTTTCATCTTTTAATCAGAATATGATAGTTTAGATTGGAAAGAACCTCTGGATTTCATCTAGTTCATTTTCAGCTCAAAGGCTGCCAGGGGCTTTGTTTAGTTGAATCTCTATCCAAAGTGCCATAACCTCTGGGCATCCTTTGCAGCATTTGACTTCTTTCACAAAGCAGACCTCTTTCCTAGTATGTCAGTGGATTGTTCCCTGCCTCAGCTTGCCTTTTCTCTCTTGTCCTGTGCACATCTGAGAAGAGTCAATCTCTTTTCTTGGGCTTCAGCCCTATTAATGGCTGACTGGCCCTCCACTGGAATCAATTCACTGCTAGTTGGAACAGCCAGAGATGTTTTAAATACACCCAGTCCTTATAGAAGAGCCAGTGCTTTCTTTACACTTCCCTGGAGTGTAAGTCATTATGCTGTTAATTAAATTTTACTGAAGCGGTTTCTTTTTCTAGGGGTCAGGCTTAATTTTTTGTGCAAATTTGTGCCAGATTGAGTTAAATAACCTTCTCTTCTGTGGATCTGGTTGCAAATTCTGTTTCATAGCCTTTGAAACTTGATGTATTTTCATGTACAAACATATGTTCTGAACAGTGCTACGTGATGCTAATTCCCATGGTGACTTGAAAAAAACTTTACTTTTTTGAAGCAATTGTCTTTATTAAGCTACAGAAATGAAGATGTGTGCAGTGTGTTCTATAGTGTATGCCTTAAAGCAGAATATTCTTGTCAAATTGAGAGAAATGTACAGATACTTGGAAACTTCAAAATGAAACCTATTTCTCAAGGTTACCCAGAAGCCTGTGTGTTTAAAATTGTCTTACAAATGATGAGGATTCAAGGGTGGCAGTTTAACCATGCATAGCCTGGATTGTCCATGTTTTACTGTGATTCTCTGATTTGGGACTAAACCTGGTATCCTGAAGATGACATCAGGACCTAGCATAGAAAATAGTGACAATTCTTCAGATATTCATTTGTTAGTTGTACAGATGTGCCACACTTCCATATTTGTTCTGCAGCTACTGCTGCTGGATATTCTGGAGTATCTGAGGAAGAGAGTAGAAAGGCAGGAATGCAAGAAAGACTAAATTGGGTGGCTGTTTCCTGTTACTACAAGATGAATTTGATGCTACTAAGTGTGTCCTAGAGTGGAAGCAGGTGGTGTGTGGATCAAAGGTAACAAACCAGTTTTTCCACTAGTATGAATTTAACCCTGTTGACCGGGAAATGAGCAGTGAGAAGCTGGGGATTGAGTCCACCTACTGGTGAGCAATGGTTTGGAAAACAGCAGACAAAATCCTAGGGAGCAAATGTTACTCTGAGGAATGTTGGATTTGTAACTACTGAGGCAATGGAGTCTTCTGAATTGTATTAATTGTGCTTTCAAAGAGGAAGTAAAACTGTAGCTGCCACAGTGCAGTAGATACAGAAGACATGCATGCTGTTCCAGCCTCACAGTGAAGAGTTTCTTAATATTTAATCTAAACCCACCCTCTTTCAGGTTGAATTTCAGTTTGAAACCATCAGCCCTTGTCTTATCACTACATGCCCTTGTAAAAAGTCCCTCTTCATCTTTCTTGTAGGCCCCCTTCAGGTCCTGGAAGGCTGCAGTAAGGTCACCCCGGAGCCTTCTCTTCTGCAGGCCGAACAACCCGAGCTCTCTGAGCCTTTCCTCATAGGGGAGGTGTTCCATCCCTCTAATCATCTTCATGGCCCTCAACTAGGTAAAAAACTCCATGGCAACATTAACTACAGCAAACACTGGCAAATGCAACAGTTGGGGGAATAGAAACTGAATGGGAGTTGTGATTTTTGTTATTTCTTTTGGAAGTGGAGACCATGGATTTCAAATGGGAGGGCAAGTGGGATTTCAGTAAGTAAGTACATATTTTCATGTTATGCTGAGCTACTCAGAAGAGAATGTAGAGCCTCGTGTATGGTTTCCTGTTACTTTTCTTGGTGCTAGTTCACTAGAACTCCTTGGGAGGAAGAGGTAATGAACATATTTTGGTCGAGAATCTCTGACTGAAAAATGAGGAGGGTGCCAGGTGACTTGTTACTCTGTTACTCACTTGCTTTGAGAAGTGTTTCTGACAAATCCAAGATCAGCATGAGTGACCACTTCAGTCAGAGGTGGTTAAAGAAGCAGACTTAATCTTATTTTGAGAGTTCATATTTTTCTACACTAGTCTTCAATATTTTCTTATTCCTCAAAACTGTGGGAGTCTCAGACCTGCTTTTTCTTTTTCTGTGTCCTACAACTAACAGACTGATACATGCCTATTGTATCTCTGCTCCATGGGAGTGAAAAATGTGTGAGTGTGTGCAGCCTGTGCTTCATTTTGAGAAGGAGGCTGTCCTTCACTTTTAACTAATCCAAGTGTGCCTTTGGTAGATTTTGCTTGCTACTCCAAATGTAGTGCTTGAGCAGCTTCTGAAAGTTGTGCTTTCTTCTAGCATAGGTGACTCTTGTAACAGTTATGTAAATGAAGTCCAGCTTCTGGTTATGTAAATGAAGTCCAGCTGCTGTTCTTCCTGCTGCTTACTCTGAATATAGTAATGCTTATGTTTGTTACATCTTCAGTTTCACACTGCTTCAGTCTTCTAATTCAGTGAGCATCCTGCTTATGTAACAATCTCAAAAGGCCCAACTTATGGTGGGGCAGAAGAGGTACAGGGAGAAGTGTCCAGCAGCAGCTATCTAACTGGGGAGCAGAAATGATACAGACTCCAGTTCAGTTTAGTTTAGAATTAGGTAAGGGAATTTACTTAGGCTTTTGCAAAACTGTTGGCTAGCTTACAATGCAGTGAAAGTAGCTTGAATTTCAGTTTCTTAGGTTCAGATGTCTGGCTAATTGACCAAGTATGTATTAGGACAGACTTTATGGCAAATATGCAGAATGGAGTTAGTTTGAGAGGTGTGGACACCACATTTGTGTCATTGCTAGAGATGCATGGGGAGTCCAGAAGTGAAAGTTTGTTCAGACTGAACAACAGCTTGCTAATTAACCTGCATATAAGGAACTGCTGATGTGGGGTTGCCCTACTAGCATTTTGTTATGCTGGATACACCTTTACTGCTTCAGGTGTAGAATTTCTGGGAGATAGCCTCTTAACTTTAGCTGATGTGCAAAATTTAGCTGGAGTGAAATTGATTCTAAATGCAGTGAGAGATCTGTAGGCTTATTTAATTGTTGCTGTACCAGAGTCTGTATAACAGTGTGTTTAAGCTGCTGAGGACCAGTGAGATTTTTCTGGTGTGGGCTTAGCCTGTAAATGGATCTGACCACTGACACTTTGATAGCTTTAGTCCTGTCTGGGTTGAAGGATGAAGAAATCAGTCTTGAAATTTCTTGAGTGGGAAAAATAACTTAGTTCAGGTTGAGGGTGTGTGAAACTTGGACTGAAGTGACCCTTGGTTGTTCTTATTGTTCTCTTTGGGTCACCTGAATATTCTTACTCCTGGTGCTCTAAATCTGAATGTGTTGCTTAGTGTTCTTAATTCTGTTCCCAGCTGCTCCTTTCTGTGCTGAGGCACCCTTGCAGGAAATGGTGATTGAAGAAGAATACGAGAAGCAGCAAGCAGACGTGGAGATGAAGAAGGAGCTGTGCCCCTACGCTGCGTTAGGAGAATGTCGTTACGGAGAAAACTGCGTGTACATCCACGGGGACGTGTGTGACATGTGCGGCCTGCAGGTCTTGCATCCCATTGATGCTGCACAGAGATCTCAGCACATAAAGGTAAGCAAACAACTGGCTGGTGTTTAACAGCTGTAAGTTATTGCTTCCTAGCTCCCCTCAATCACTTGTTACAATTCCCTTTCTTTTGAAGGTGTGTGCAGGTCAGGCAGTGAATGAAATTCCGGTTGTAAACTAGACTGCTTCCTGCCAGGGCCATACTCAAAAGCAGCTGGATTTCCTTATCTGTGCTGGGAGGGAGAGCAGTCTGCTTAAAGATACTAAGGCTTTGTTCTTTGCCTAGTAAAAGTGGATGGTCTTTTAGATTGCCTTTGCATGTTTAAAAGCAGTGTCTGAAGGAAGGAATTTGAACTCTGAATTGATTTGTTCCCCATTATTTGAGCAGATTTTTTTTTTTGAAGATAAAGATCTTTTCTCAGCTTAATCACACTCCCTTCATTATGCAAAACAACAAAGTCAAACTGAGTTTAAAAACCTGCTTAGACCTCACCAGTTGCCCGGTTGTCTCTGTAGTTGTTTTCTTTGTGTCTCCTTTTCAGTCTTGCATTGAAGCTCACGAGAAGGACATGGAGCTTTCGTTTGCCGTGCAGCGCAGCAAAGACATGGTGTGCGGGATCTGCATGGAGGTGGTGTACGAGAAAGCCAATCCCAGCGAGCGCCGCTTTGGGATCCTCTCCAACTGCAGCCACACTTACTGCCTCAAGTGCATCCGCAAGTGGAGGAGTGCTAAACAATTTGAGAGCAAGATTATAAAGTGCAGTTTTTTCCCATTTCGATTGTGCTTTGTTACTGTGGAAGAACTTAATAACTTGTGACAACTTGCAACAGACTTTCAGATGCAGACTGCACAGAGACTGCATTTAATGCATACTAACTTTTAGTTTGGAAGTGAAATAATTGTTAGGGGTAACATTTACACTCTGATTTGGTTAATATGGATTGAGTTTGCAAACCGCAATGGTAGAAAATAACTGTTGTTTATTTAGTAGCATGTTGTCCAATGGTTACTGTTTATGTCTTGGACACCCAGGCAGAAATCTGGAAACAGATTAACCAGTTCAGAATGTATGCTGCTTAATTTATTACTGCCTTAGAGCATTACTCAGTTGGCAAAACATTTCTCCATTTAAGGCTGTTCTAGAAAATACGGAGTTCCAATCGAATAAATACAGGAATCATACCAAAATAAATTTATTTAATTCTAAAGAAAAAGGAGTCTGTGTGAAGTGTTTTTTCAAGGTTTTCTGAGACAAGCTGACCAGCTGCCTTTGCCATTGAGTTCTTGAAGAAGAGAGTTTAGGTTATCTTCGTGTATAAGAGACTCTAGATTGAGAAGGGTGTACAGCGAGTATATGAGTACAATACCTCTTTAAAGATGGATGTATGCCATGACTTGTTGTATAGGAGAGAGGGCACCCTGTAATGTGGAATTTTGCAGCACAGTCTGTTCGTTTCCCAGGTCCTGCCCAGAATGTCGGATCACATCTAACTTTGTCATTCCAAGTGAGTACTGGGTGGAGGAGAAGGAAGAGAAGCAGAAACTCATTCAGAAATACAAGGAGGCAATGAGGTATGAGCAACGCAGCCTTTTGTCAAGTTGAGACTGCAGAGATAAAGGCACACACGGAGAAGAAGGGTGTTGGTGTAAAGCCCCCCTCACACCTCCTTTCCACCACCACGTGTGAAGTGCATCTTTGCCTATCTGCCCACATGCAGATGCATGCACACAGCCCCAAAGCTATTCCTGTTTTCATTACTCAGCCTTTCCCTTCTGTACACAACCCCCCACTGGCGTAGCCGCAAGGCAGCCCAGGCTGGGGCGCTGCGCGGGCCGCGTCCCCGTGCATGCAGGGCGGGCCCGCACGCGGTGTAACGCGGCCTTCCCGCGCACGGGCCTTCTGCTCTGCTGCCTGACATCCCTGTGGGCCGCACGTAAATGCAGGGCTGAAGTCTCGCTGGGCTCTGCTGTCAGTAAGGGTTGCGATATTTTCCTTTCCAGCAACAAGCCATGCAGGTATTTTGATGAAGGCCGTGGGAGCTGCCCATTTGGAGGGAACTGTTTTTACAAGCATGAATATCCTGATGGCCGCCAAGAGGAGCCACAGAGACCCAAAGTAGGAACATCGAGTAGATACCGGGTCAGTGCTGCTGTTCAATTTTCTTTCAATAGAGAGAGAGCACAAGAGGGGTGTGCAATGTGTCTTCTGCCTTGAGAAGAGGACGGGGAAATGTTGACTCTTCTTTTTTCCACTTCTGATAGACCTTTGTAATGGTGAATTTGAAGGAAGCAGTGCTCTAAAGTTTGTGAATGCTGGAGGCCAAGGTGGAAAGATTAAATTTTAAAAACTTTCCTACAACATACTGAAGTAGACATGTTGGGTAGCGTTAATAGGGGTGTGTGAGGGTAGACTCTACCAGAGGTCAGTATCTTCCCTGAAAGAGAAACATGATTTCTTGCATGTCAGAAAGTACACCGGGGGCTGAACCTTGCCAGCCCCTGGGAAAGCCCTTCCTCTGTCACACTTGGTCACCCGGGGAAATGCCTGTGTTCCCTTTGCAGGCCCAGCGGAGGAACCGCTTCTGGGAGTTCATCGAGGAGCGAGAGAACGGAGATCCCTTTGAAACCGACGAGGACGAGGTGGTGACCTTTGAGCTGGGTGAGATGTTGCTCATGCTGTTGGCAGCCGGGGGTGATGATGAGCTAACGGATTCCGAGGACGAGTGGGACTTATTTCATGATGAGCTGGAAGATTATTACGACTTGGATCTATAGCACCTGTCAGTGGAGTGTGGACTGTTGTCTTGGCTTCAGGCAGTAGCTATTACCTGTGGTGTTGTGGCAGTGCCTGTGTTTCTCCTAGGCAGGCCGATCAATTCCAGGTGCTGTTGTAATAACTTCTACCCAGGGTCTGTCTCTTCCCCTCCCCTCCTCTCCCACCCCAGGAGTGTTGTTTTTCCTCTGTTTAAACAAATAACAAGAAATAAATCTTTAAAATGTTAGTTTTTGTAAAAATGAATTTAACTGTCAAACAGTTAGCTTAGGTTTGTTGCTTCATCTGTGTACCCGACAGAGTTCACCCAGTTCCAGGGTTAAAGTGTTTACAGGAATTCCACACTCATTTTGAAGAGCCCAGATACAAAAATGAGCAGTGGCCATGCAGTGGGGATGTAAATTGGCTGATGGCCTTTATTCTGTCTTTGTACCAATATTTCTGATTTCAGGCCAGATACAAAATATTCTTTCTGGAATCAGTTCCGTTCCAGCCCCCTCATGTACACGTCTTCATTTGTGACTTTTGGTCTCTGTTTACTTGCACATTACTATTACTACTGTGTAACCAGAACCAGGTGTGAACGTTCTGGATTTTTACTGTGTTTAGCATGAAAGGAAAATGTCTTTGTGAAAGGAGAACTCTCTATGTGTATATACAGATAAATGTAGAGTTGGACCTCAAGGATGGGGAGACTCTGTGTAAGTTAAAAATAACAAAACCATCTTTCATCCCCTCTTGGTGCATGAAGTCTAGCCTCCAATTGGACATGAAACTGGTCTAGTGGTCTCAGCCCAGACTGGGAAATGATCTTAACTTGATAGATGGCACTCCCTACTACACCAGCTCTCTTTCATGTGTATGGTTAGGGTTGTCCAGGAGCAGGAGTCCGGTTAGCCAAGGTGGGGTCAGAGGAACACCAGAGAGGACCCTTTAGCTTTATTGCTCTGTCAGTTTTAGAACTTCATGTAAACACTTAAGCCGTGAGCTTTGCTAGAAACTGGCTGTGCCTCTCAGCTGCTCTGAGGTACCCGTGCCTCTCTGCAGCTGAGCTGGGCAGGTTGCCTGGTAAAGCTGTTCAGTTTATGTGAGTTACTGCTTACAAAGGCAGTCGTGCAGTTTCTGGCTGTAATTTGCATTGAGAAATTACTTTGCCACCAAAGCCCCAGCACAGGAATTTTAACCTTGCATTACATTATTGCTGTTTTTTATTGACTTGTGGATGCCCCGTGATCTGTTCTCCTGCTGCTCTTGTCCCCTAGACTGCCTCTCCTTTCACTTTTAAATGGAATGAGAAATTGTTCTGAGGTCTATAACGTATTGTTTTGCAGCTGCCTTTTGTAAGAAGCACTTTTCCCAAATAAAAAACGTAAAAAAAAAT
This sequence comes from Climacteris rufus, assembly GCA_013398175.1. NCBI lineage: Eukaryota > Metazoa > Chordata > Aves > Passeriformes > Climacteridae > Climacteris > Climacteris rufus. The sequence continues at coordinate 56,109 of VZRZ01008721.1, read as the reverse complement.
TAAACAAGAAGTCAGTCTGTTCTTTTAAGTTTGAAGCTTCTGGTTTTTTTCAATATTATTTACTCTGTGTAAATAATTATTTACTCTGGATGTGTGGCACAGTGGTGGATGCTGCTTTCTGTACGTGTTCCAGGGAAGGTTGAGAATACCCAGATGAGAGATTTGCTTGGGTGGAGCTGCACAGCTGCTGCTGTGTTCATGTGCATCACAAGTCGTTTCTCTTGCTTTGCATTGTGCTGTGGGTCCTGTTCTGCAGGGTCAGGAACTGCATGTGTTTGTCACCAGGCAGCACTGCTGGGTGCCACTTCCCCTCTGAACTGTCTTGGGGGAGGCTTCTTTGTAAGATTGCTGGAGCACTGTGATTTCCACCCCCACCAGCCCCAGACTGGGACAACTGAAAATAGTAGGGCTCCTGAAATATGTATGGTAGTAGGTTGCTGTGTTTTCCTCTAAGAACAAGGATAAATTCAGTAGAATTAAGACAAATTTACTGTCTTAATTTATTCACAACTTAGGCTGTGCTACATTTTCTTTAAGGAAATACTTAGGGCCAGTGAGAGTAGTCTTAAGATGGAAAAGTTATAAAGTCTCCATAAACTTCCACCAGCAAAATCTTAATTTCAGCCAAAAATCTTTAAGTGACAGCGTGTATCTTTTCCTAAAGTGCCTTGATTTTACCTTCTAGGCCAGAATATATCCATTTAGTTTGATACAACCTTTGCCTCTTGGGGGGAGTGCAGAGTAAGTGTGCCAGCCGTTCTCCCTGCTCTGAATGTGATCATGCAAGGTAAGAGCATTGTTCCAGCTGCTGCTGCTTTAGTTCAGTGGGGGTGGCACAGCTGGCCTCTGACTGCAGCCCCAGGTGGATTGTAAACTGAGGGGATGTCTGGGTCATTTAACGAAATACACAGTAACTTTCCTGCTGCAGCTCCAAATGAGATCCTGTTTGGAGGGCACCATGAGCTGTGGGGTGTCTCATGTTTGGAAGAAAACTTGTGTAGATGAAATTATTAATGCTGGAGCAGCTTGAAATGAGGGCATCTACTTGTAATCCCTTAGGACTGGGATACAGTGCAGGACTGTGCTGCAGGGATCAAGTAGCTACAAAGTCAGTTTAATGTTAGCATTAGAAAGGCATTATTAAACTGTAGTTGTGGTGAGCCTCACTTAAACACAGACCAGCCTTAGCAGTGAAAACTGTATAAGCAGTGATATTCACAAACAGCAGTAGCAAGGAAATGCAGGATTGCAAATATCCTGAACAACTGCCCTGTTATCCATGGGTGTGCTGTTTGTAACTTGCTGTCAAGCCAGAGTCAACCCCTGCTTGGCAACAGCTTGATGTGACTGCATTGACAAGCTGTGCAGGCAGCTGAGTGAAGGTTGATTTTAGAATAACAGCATTAGAAAAAGTGCTTTAAAAGATTTTTGAAAGTCGTACCTGTCTGAAACTGAACTCCTAGTACAAGGTGAAGTACTCAGAGGAAAAAGGGGATCTTGGCCTGTCTAAGCTCAAAGGACTCAATATGCCAGCATTGTCTGTTGTAGTTTCAGTTCTTAGCACGCTTCAGAGTGGTGCTTGAAAACTATTTCAGGAGGCAGTATGCTGAGCAGTGACTGGTTAAGCCCCCTCACACACCTGCAGGCAAGTGTGGTGTGTTGGGAGCTGAGAGCCATGAAAATCTGCCTGGTGGCAGCCCCCCTGGGGAAGGGGGAGACTCGCCTGGCTGGGGGAAGCTTCACTTCCAGTTCCTTGTCCAGAAGCACAGGCATTCATCTCCTTCTTGAAAGAAGGCTCCAGGACAGAGCTCTCCATCTCCATTCAGGGTCTGAAAATTGCTTTCCCTGTCTCCCTTGTAACTATACTTAAACATTAACTGGCATGATTAGATAAGAACCTCAGCTTTTGTAACTGAGAGCCTGTCTCCTCCATATGAAGCAAAGGCAGACCATACAGGCAGTGCTGTGTGCCTTCCACATCACTGGGTGCTGCTATGGCTTTTTAATACCTGGCTTTTTAAATACTTCTAATTTTTTTTATTACCCTGTTCCACAGATGGGTACTTCTTCCATCTCACCTGGCCTGGCCGTGACACCAGTGCCACAGCTAGGATTAAAATACTTCTTCCCAGTAGATAAAAACAAGTGAGCTCATCTTCAAGCTGAAGGTGCAGCTCTTGAAACTGAAACCTGTGGGACAGTAGTAGTTTTTAAAATAGTGTTGTTAACAATATTATAACAAGATACCCTTTGTAAAAATGCATTAGTGCTGCTGTCAGGAAGCACTTTAAATTTGCATACGATGCTGAGGAACAAAACCATTAATAGAAGGTTCCACAGCAGTTAATGCTGCTTTGCCTTCTCTCAGCTGTGTGTTCCCATCTGCTCTCTGATGGGCAGAGGCAGAACCACAGAGATTATGCTGAGTTTGTGCTTTAATCGAGTGGTTCTCACACTCTAGAATAACCTGCTATACTAAAGGGATTTTTATTATGTTTATAGCTGCATGTATTACCTCATGAACAATAGTGTTACCAATACACTCTCAGAAGGACCTGGTGAGCAACTGCTGCTCTTCAGTCATGCAGGGACAGCTTGGAAAGTGCCCCTGTGGAAACCATTCAGTGCCCAAAGGGCTCGTGGGAGATGCCAACCAGAACCAGCCAAAAGAGGCCACACTCCTGGTTTAGCTGCACAGCAGGTAGGTGCTTCAGAGTAGTTTCTTGGAAGAGTAGTAGGAAGCCTGTTAGACCTGTTAAAGGAAAGGGAACAGTGCAGCTCAGCACAGTCACAAGCCTGTTCTCCCTGATCCCGTGCTCCACAGCTTTCTGCCAAGCAAGGTCTTGCTTGGCAAGCAGCTCCACGTGTGTGGGAAGAGAATGGCAAGAGCCCTGCAACCTGGCAGTGCTGGGCACTCAGGGGGATCACATCAGCCTGCAGAAGTCTCCACACTGAGGGTAAGCAAAATAACTTCATACAGTAGTCACTAATTAAGGTAGAAAACCCAATGAACCATGCAAAGTTAACATTCTGCTGGTAACATCCTTCCTCTGATTCTTGTTCTGTGGAAGAGAGTAACTGGAGATGAACGGAATACTTTCCTATTACAGTCTCCTGGAAAATACTACAAAAAAATAAAATTATGGATTACAAACTACTACCAGGAGTAGTTTGGATTTTAAACATAGGAGAATATTAAGCTTACATTTGACTGCTTTTGTAGTGACAAGAGCTGTAGAAACCAGTTCTTTGGAAGCTGGCTTGCCACCTTGAAAGGTTATGGTATTTAGTGTTGCATAAATGTGTGAATTGAAATGCAACTACTAGGCTAGTAAAAAATGAAGAAGGAATTAAGATTTAAAAAGTCAACATCAGAAGGAGGAAGCTTCATCTTTAGACATCCTCTGCAAAGATTCCTCCCTCAGTTTACACAGAGCTGCATTAACCCCTGCTCTGTGCATATAATAGCAAAGAGCCTGGCCAGAGAAAGCATTAATAATATTAGAAATATTTCCAAGACTATTCAATGATTCATTCTCCTTTATTTTTTTGTGCTTCTCAGACAAGATTTTCCAGCATTATTTGCTACATGTTTTTGCTTATTTTTCAAGGACTTAGGAAACAGAGGCACTGGGTAAGCTGGCAACACCCCAGCCTTCCCAGGGCTGCTTTGCATGTAACACAAACCGTGTTTTGTCATGACAGAGTTTGAGTTGCAGTTCACAGCTTAACAGTAACTAAGTGATACACTTTGGTACGTGTGGACTGCAGTCAAAAAAACTTCTTCTGATATTTCTTTTCTCCTCCTTCCCTGTTTCCATCGACTGGGAAGAAAACCTCAAAACAACAGGAAAAAAAAAAAAAACAACGAAAAAGACCTCAAAACCCTCACCAAAAAAACCCCCAAACCCTTAACTCAGTTCAGGTATACAGAAAAAGTGAGCCCTGAGTAGCAGAGCTTGCATTTGAGAGGAGCAATCCAAAACCTTCCATTGCTATCATGATGTTCAGTCTGCACAGCAGCAGCAGACACACCCACCTAGGGCAGTTTTCTGGTGCACCCCATAGCACTCCCTCACTGCTGTAACACAAGGTGACCCCATCTAAACCATATGACCCCTTGCTGAGTTTTACAGGAGCTTGAATCCATCCTTCACACTCCCTTGGAAATCTAGAGGCATACTGCCAAGCTGCCATTGGCCCATCACACAAGCTGCAGAAGGTTTTTGGTTAAAATCAGCACATCAAAAGCAAGGTTAGCAGGGAGAAATGAAAAAAAGTCCTTTCACTGGAAGCCTTGCTGTTCCTAGCAAGTCTGTGTAGCAAGATGGGAGAGCAGTACTGGAAAGAATCCTGATAATTACAGAGCAAAGTGAAAGGCAGCTTTTCTCACCCCAGGAAGAAGTGTATCACATTCTGCCTGCTATGAAACCCCCGAGATGGCTCCAGGTTTGTCTGGTGAGGAAGTCAGTACAGATGTGAAATCATGTACTCTTTCACATGTTACTAAGTTCCTTGGGATGGGTGGCTACATGCCTGACCTCAGGACAGCTCCTAAATGGAAGTTTAGGCAGCAGTGGCTTAGTGCTATCCAAGCACGTGTCAGACTTTTTACAGCTACTGGCACAGGGAAGTGCTTGCACTTAGAACAGCAACACAGCTTAGAAGGGTCAATGCAGGGCTCTGGTGCAAATTTATCTGCTGACACAGCCAGAAAGACACTTGAGGATATAATTAAAGGCAGTAATTTTTATAGTTCTCTTTGGTTATGGCAAGGCCTGGCAGCTTCCTGAGTCCTCTCAGCTCAGAAGTTCACGTTGCTACGTTCAAAGCAACCTGTGCTACCAACAGCAACAATGATCTCTGAAAATACAAGCCAAACTGCAAGGTAGAAATAGCAAGAGAGATGGCTTGAGGCCACATAGACACTTTCATCAACTGAATAAAATTGAATCAAACAGCCTCAGAAGAAGGACAGTTTCCAAGTTCTTCCTGAAATCTCTCTTCAGCAGGAGCACTGGGTCTTCTCCACACTTGGACTGGCAATCACTGGCCTGGAATCAAGAGTGAAGCTGTTTGGAGGGTTTTCTCCATGAAGCTGTAAGGTATTTCGAGCTATTAGCTCCTTAGCCATTAAAATGAACACCTCTTCTATGTTCTGAGCTTCTTTTGCTGAGGTCTCCAGTACAGCCAAGAGCCCGTGCTTCTCTGCCAGCGTGCAGGCGTCTTCAAACAGCACCTGGCGCTTGTCCAGTGAGTCCGATTTGTTCCCTTCAAAGAAGGCAAAGAGACACTTCAATAACTCAGCCTCTCAAAAATTCATCTTCAAATGCAAAGCAGAAATTCAATCTTGTTGAACAACAGATTTATGTTAGGAGTAAGAGTTACTGGAAAGAGCAAGATGTGAGTACACTGGAGCCACAAACAGACTGGATCAAAACTGCAGCTAATCACATGATAGCAAATGAGTTAAAATCCAAGAAAAAACTAAAAACCTGTGTTCATCTAATTACTTACTGTAGTTAGTGGGACTAAAGGATTCTTTGGAAGCAACTGCTGGTCCTATGCCCTAGTGGTTTTAAACATTAAGTAGCATTTAACTTAAATGTTTATTATAACTTTTTTTAAGATGGTATCAAAAAAGGACAAGAATTCACACCAGCGACCTTAATGTCTAAATTATATACTTAAGTTCTTTCTGCATGTACAGATTAAACTCTTAATTGCAGCACTTTAGTCAAAATCTCTGAATTATCAGAAGTTATGAAACACCTTAGCTAAAATACCTTTGTATACTTAGGCAGTTGCAGCACGTGTGGATTTATCAGTCCTGGTACATGCAGTACCTGGCTGAAGTCTACATTCATAGTTTCAAGACAACCCTTCATCAAATTCATATCTTGAATTTGAAGCATACATAAGCCAGCCTCCCATCAAGTCCCTTTCAGCTTTTTTAAAAGGAAAAAAAAAACAAAACAAAAAACAAAACCCAAACAAAAACACCCTAGCCCACAAAAGGAAAAAAAAAACCCCAGCCAAAAAAACCCAGCTTGAGCGTTATTTGCCTTCTTATAAAGAACCCACCCACCTTTTCCTCCTTCAGTTCCAGATGGAAAAGTTAGATTTCTTAACCTCACGTTAGAAAGGTGTATAACATGACTAAGTGCAATTAAATGTACAAAGACTTCTGCCAAAGAAAGTAAAGCAAACAGCACCAGCTTTGCAAGAAAGCACCGAGCCGTATCCTTAACAAAAGCTTTCTTTTTACTAATTTCAGAACTTATTTCTTAAAAAAAACCAAAAAAACACCAGCCCGCATGACACACAGATAATTCTGTTCTTTAGACTTATGAGAAGTTAGAAAAACCCGGCTGAAGCGCAGTGATTTCCACCTGCCTTGCCCCCAATTCCAAGCACTGCAGTTAGACGCAGGTCAGAATTCCTGGTTTGTTTCTTCCAGAGGAAGGACGGGCAGAACCCTGCAAGGTGCTGGGAGCACGGGAGCAGCTCAGGTGCTGTGCCTGCCGTGCCCCTGTCTGTGCTCAGCGCTGCCCATCCACTGCAACAGGCTCGGCCAGGGCCATGCAAATACGGGCTCTGTCCTTTCACCACGCCACTGCGCTCATTTGCAGCTCCTTCCCTGGGGGAAGGAAGGGCAATAATAACCTGAAACCCAAGGGAAGGAACCACGCTGCTTCCTACCAGCTCCATTCCCGGCAATTCCTACCCACTGCTTTCCTCAAGAAGCAGTTTCCTGAGTGCTAGTGGGATGCAAGCAGAGTAGTCCACGCTCTGCAAAAGCCACCTCCCCATCTATTGTCTTACCTGATCGGAATCCCATTACAGAGCAATGCGCATGCATATCAAAAGAACAGAGAGGAAAGATGAGAACCAGGAGGAGTTGTGTTCCTCTGTGCCTCCCCCTTCGTCTTGAATTATTGAGCTGCTACATTCCTGTGCATCAGGTGTACAGGGTCAGACTTACTGCAGTTCTAACCTCAACAGGGTGATCCCTGCCTCTAGCTTGGCAGCAGAGCTCGTTGTGTTATTCCAACAGGAAAGCTGTCTGCACTGCGTTTGGTCCTGTCAGGACCAGGCTATGGCTTTGCTCATTTTTTTAAGCTTAGGCTAAATTGATACACTTTATGATCTCTTTAATTAAAACTGCACTCTTCCTTCATGCATAGTTTATAGATGCTTCAAGTAGTGGAGGGGAAGTGAGGGAGATTTCAAATTCGTATTAAAAAGCTACGTAACACAGTATTTAAAACTAAAATCCTACCAATTAACATCATGACCAAGTTTGCAGCACCATACTTTTCAATTTCATGAATCCAATGAGGAATGGATTCAAATGTGGACCTCCTAGTAAGGTCATAGGCAAGGATGGCCCCATGGGCACTCCTGTAATAAGACTGGGTTATTGTCCGGAAGCGTTCTTGGCCAGCTGTGTCCCACACCTGGATCTGTAAGAGAAAGGACAGAAGTTGTCAAGACCAGGGAATGGCACTTCCTAGGTGTTTGCCATCAGCACCGATGCTTTTGAAATCCTTTGTCTAGAAGGCAGCCAGACCTGTCCCAGCTCACTTTACTACAGCAGTGTGGCTTTGCCCCCTCCAGATGTAAAAAGCCATTTACAAGCCTGTAAAGTCAATCTATACAGACCCAAGAGAAGGCTGCAAGGGTAAACCCAGCTTTGTAGAGAGCCCAAGAAACCCAGTTTCAACAGCTGTAGTAAAAGATATAGAGCATTACAGCCTTTCAGTAGCAAAGGGAGAAGTACAAAAAAACCCTGGTACAGGACTGGGCAGAGCAAATCTGTATAAAGGGCAGGCATCCAAACTTGCATCTGCACACAGAGAGAAGTTCTAGCTAACAATTTCTTCTGATGTTTGTCTTGGAAGCCTTATTCCCTCACATTAAGCACATATCAAAGGGGGCAGCCTTTGCAAACTTAGAGGGTTTTCCTTCCTTGGTGTCCCAGCTTAAACCCCCACATCTCTGAAGGAGGGAAGAGACATCCCCTCCAAACTAGAGCCAGCCATCTTCCAAAGAACTCCCTGCAGGCAAAGCATGAGTTCTCCTCAAGCAGATCCAGAGAAGTCACGAGAGCAAGTATGTACCCAAATGAGGTTGACTGCTTCCCCCAGGGCATCCTCCTGAGAGAAAGCTTCAGCTGGGAACACCCCTGGTTAGAAAGGGGCAAAAGCTGGCTGCCTTCAGCAGGGCCGAGCGGGAGGTGCTGTGCGTCCCGCCGCTTCCCGGCACCTGCATGGGAAGGACGGCCCAAGGCGCCGCTCGCCAGGAGGCTCGGGCTCGCTCCCGCCACCGACCTTTACTTTCTTGCCGTCGATGTCCATCGAGCGCACGGTGAAGTCGACGCCGATGGTGTTCTGCTGCTTCTCGTTGTACTGCCCCGTCTTGAAGCGGTGCACCACGCACGTCTTCCCCACGTTGGAGTCGCCGATCAGGATGATCTTGAAGAGGTAGTCGAAGGCATCGTCCGCGCCGGAGCTGGGGAACGGCATCGCGGCTGCCGGGCGGGCCTGCGGCGCGGAGGCGGCGGAGGAGGAGGAGCCGCGGGCCCGAGGAAGGCGCCCCGGTCCCGGCGCTCACCTGCAGGCGCGGCCCTGCCGGCGCAGGTAGCGCCCGCTGTGTACCGCCCCGGCC
>VZRZ01008721.1:0-46932 GCA_013398175.1 Climacteris rufus | reverse complement strand
TGCGGAGGGCCCGGGCTGCCTTTGGGTTCGTGCCACTGTTCTTCTGTCTGTCTGGAAAAAAGGCACGAGGGTGTGGGGGCTTGTGGGTTGGGTTGGGGGGCGGGGGTTGTTTGCTTTGGTTGTTTTTTTTATTATTATTATTGTTTTTGAGAAAAAGTCGTTTGTTTTGCACTTCGGCAGTCCCAGGAATGTTAAGGCTGGTCTTTCCTGAAGGCTTTGGAGGACAGGAGGGTAGCATTAAGGAAGTTTATTTTGCACTTAAGATGTCTTATTTTGTCTTTAAGTGAGGGGATAAGGCAGGACACCGAGGAGAGATTAACGAATAAGGGTGAAAGCTTAACAAAAGCTTACTCAAAGTATCAACTAGCTGAAGATAAATAGTGGTAAATAGCTAGACAAGGCAGTCTGACACACTAAAAGCACTCCTCTTCCTTTATTAAAGGCGTGTGCTTTGCTGTCCTGAGTTCTGTGGGTTATCCTGCTGCCGAGCGTTTGCTCCTCCTCTGCTACAAAGTTGGTGCTCTCAGAATAATTAGGAATAAAATCTTGGTTCCACACTTTTCTAGCCCAGGGAGAATGCCAGTTTTGAATATAGAAAGGACAGGATGAAGAAAGAGGGAAAACAAAATCTTTTGTAGCCATCTCTACATTGTGAAAGTGTCCCGTGCCAGGAGGTCTTCTGGAAAGCTTGCTGAGATTGAGGAGCTCTGAGGAACAGATTGTTCCAATAGTAAATGCTATTTAAAAAATAAGTGACTTTAAGGTCAAACCAGGTCTTAGCTTTAAAAGGACTCAGTATCTTGCACAAATAAGAGCTATATTTGCTTATGTCGACATGAAACAAGTAGTAAATCTTGTGCTTCGGGGTACAAACTGATTACCCAAGGGAAGGAACTTTTCCCCACAGCATTGCACAACTGGCAGGGTTTTGCTTTCTTTGGTAGAGCTCTGTTATCTGCCTGGTGGGAGGGGAGGGAGAGGCAAGGAAGCTCTTGTGTTTGACCAAGAGGCCGTGTGGTTCACAGGCTCAGAAGGACCATGGTGCTGGGAAATGGGAGTGCCTTGGCTTCCCTTCTCCATGCAGCTTGTGTGAGGGGCAGCCCTGAGCAGTGTCACTGTGTGGGTGCTGAGTTTTCATTCACTGATGCTGAGAAATGGTCTGGGCCCTCATGTGTAGGTAGTATCCAGACTACTTGAAAAGTTTCCTCTCCCAGGGCTGGCCTTGTCTTCCCCACAGCTCCAGCTGTGGGCATTTTTTTCCCCCTCTGTGTGAACCCAAGCGGTGTGGACACATGTTCCTGTAAGGAGGTGCTGGCACACCGAGGTGCTCTGTGCCAGCTGGAGCAGTGGGAGTGTGGCTCAAAAGCCCCTGGGCTGTGTAGAGGCAGCTGGACTCAGGCCTTGTACAGACTTGCTGTGTTTGTCTTGGATGAGAACAGAGGCATTCAGGTGTGGTGCAGGATAGATGTGACTGCAGTGTCTCAAAGCTGTCATAGCTGGATCTGTGTTACTCAGAGGATCTTCATGCCACACTCTGTTTTGGAGGTGAAATGTGATTTCAGTTTGCATGATGGTTCATGGATCCAGTAGAAGCTGGATCTTGCTGTTGGTCAGGCGTGTCATCACTCAAAGAACAGGGAAGGAACACTTCCTGCAGTGAAAGGTGTCTTGACAAAGCCTTTAGGTGTTATTGGAAAGAGGAACAGAAAGTTTCTGTGAAATAAAGGGTTTTCTGCAGCAAAAATTTGGATGAGAGACTGTCTGGGCAATGCCTTCTAATTTCTCCACGTGACATTGTGAAGCTGAACTTGAAAAGTCTTCTGTCAGATTTGCAAATAATTGCAAACAGTGCCTGTGGATACAAAAGAACACAAAAGCATTCTCTTCTGTCTTGTGTCAGTGCTGATCCTTTGCTGGTGCTTTATTTGACCTCTCCTCAGCGTTCAGAATGTTCATGGTGTTTGCATGTCTTCTGAAAATGCAGTTCCTGCCAGCTGCTTTGTGTCTCTCAGGCGGTTTGGTGGTGACAGAATGGAGCTGTGCCCTCAGCAGTGACATTGCTGTGCACATCTCTGTCTCTGCACTGCTCTCTCTGTCACACAGGCACAAGCATTTGTGCAGCTGCTTTGTGAGCTGAGGCAGGGAGCTTGGCTGAACAAGGGCTTTGCCCAGAAAACAAAAGGGAGGTGTGGAGAGGGATTCACCACCTCGCTGCCTTGGTGGGGCTGTTTCCCAAACTCTGATAGCAGAAATGGTGCCAGCACTGCTGGGGCAGTGGAGCAGTGTGACATGGACCAACAGGAAGGAACTGTTTGTCTGTCACAGCCTTCCCTCAGTGCTGCTCATTTCTGGTTATCCAGAAGTTGAGGCAGATGTCACCCCTGCCCTGCAGGTAGGCACAGGAGGGTATGACTTGCCCTGTGCTGTACTCATGAGTTAGTGACGGATGGAGCTGTAATGTTGGGCTTCAGAATAAACAGCCAGAGGTTCCAGCTGTTGGATTTCAGCACTGTCCTCGCAGTTACTTTCCTTTTTCCATCTGTGCAAGTCCACTCTTGGGTGTATTCTTTCAATTAATGAGGCAGTCAGATCCCAGACCATTCTCGACCAGCAGCCAAATGCTGCTCTCAGGACTTCATTACCTGTCTGTGGCCAGCCAGGTAGCAGTGAAAACCTGCCCTTATTTATGACCACTCTGTAGTGCACCGCTCGTGTAAATGGTGCAGAATGGTCTTTTGCAGGAAAATGCTGGAAATTGGTAGATCCAGGGGGTATTCCTTTGGTCACGGGCACTGAAGAGGAGAGAAACGAAAAAGAAGTGCCATGGGGGTACTGGGAGAATGGGAATAGCAAGACACCTTTAGGGACAGAAGGTGTTGAGGAATGTACAAGTGATGACATGGGTAGTAGTGTGAAACAAGTTGTTCCATCTGAATTCCAACTGTTTGGGGAACAGAGCTGTACCTCATGTGTGTGTTTTAATTCAAATACGTTTTCTTTTCCCCTCCCTTCCCACCTTATTCTGTTGAAGTGAGAAGAAAAATGACCTAATCAGCATCCAGCCCTCGTGGCCAAGGCAGGAGCAGGGGTGGGGCTGCCAGGACCATGGCTGTGCCTGGAAGCTTACGGAGGCAGCCTGCAAACAGAGGCCTCGTGTCCCACTGCACCCACCATCACATTGTTGTGTTCCTGCTGACCTTCTTCAGGTAGGCTGAGTGTACCTCTGCTCAGAGATCTGTGTTTCCACCCTTTCCCCCTCCGGAGGAGATGTGGCCAACCTATGTCTGTGTGTTTTCTGGCAGTTACTCCCTGCTCCATGCTTCCAGGAAGACATTCAGTAATGTCAAAGTCAGCATTTCCAGACAGTGGACTCCCTCCTGCCAGAACAGCACGGCCCCTGAGCTCCTGCCCTATGAGGTAAGGACACAAGGGAGAAGGAAGTGCAAAGAAAGATGGGCAACTTCCAGTGGGCTGAGCTTGTGGTGCTGAAGAGGCCCCTCTAGGTGTTCATCAGGAACACTTGTTGGCATATGAGCAGGAACTTCAGGTGTTTGCATTGTAGTTTTATGGGTCATCAGGTGATGGTGAAATCTTTCCTGGTGGTCCCCGGAGAGAAACTTCTCAAGAAGCTTCTCAACACTTCTCAAGTGTTCCAATGGAAATAGGGCCCCCAGCAGAGTCTGCAATAGCCAGCAGCCTGGAGGAGGGGGAAAGAGGGACTCTTCCTCTGAAGTGTTGGAGGCAATAAAGCAAAGCAGTTAATGGGCTTACGGAGAGTTCTGTGAAATCCTGGCCGTGCTTTCTCTGTGGCAGTGATGCAGCTGCCACCCTGTTAAAAGGGTCGCCAAACTAGGAGAGAAGAGAGCTGTCTGAGAGTGCTAGCTGCTTATCCTAAATTGATAGTGAAGGATGACATTTTATCTTGCATTTAAAAAAGGTCTGATTTGCAAAACTGCTGAACATTCAGTACCCCTTGTCTGTAAAATCCTGGCTTCAGTGAAAGCAGTGGGAATTTTGGCAGTGCTTGCTTGCAGGAAAGGGAATTGTTGGTTCTCACAAATGGGAATGCAAGAGCTACCTCCTGGTTCCTGCCACAGGATTTTTGAGCCATGCTTGTTTTTAGTAACACTTTGTCCTTGTGCTTTTGAGAAGTGGAAGAGATCTCACATAAACAGCTTGGTCACAGGCCATGAGCTCTATTAGAGCAGAGAGTTCCAAGTCAGCTGCTTGAGCATCGTCTGTGTTAGAAATCATCAGTTATTTGAATGTTTGACAGAAGGAACAGACAGATGATAAATGCTGACTTTTTGTGATAAGTAAAAACAGTGAATTGGAACCTGTAATTTTTTCAGGATTTTATAGTGTGGCCAGAAGACTAAAATGAAATATAAGGTGTTTATATTTAGTTCTTTAACCAACATTCAAACATTTAGTACTTTTTTTTCTATAGGTGATTTGATGTTTGCTGGATATTGAGATGCATGTGTCTGATAAAGAAAAATGGTCAAACATGTCCTTTAGGTATCAGTTTAGGTTACATCTTTGAAAGTAAGTGGATGTGTAGTTAGTGTTGTCTGTACCACACAGAGAGGTGCTGTGGAGAGGTGCAATCAAACTAAAACTGATGATATTTGAGTTAGGCACATCCATAGGCCAGGTTTGGATTGGGTTTGTTTGTTTTCTGATGGAGGTGTGGTAGGAAGGGAAGAAAACTTGGTTCTGATTAACTTTATTCATTCTTCAAGTTATCCTCAAAAGCTTGCTTTTCTTTACCTGATGTCACTAATCTTTCTTTGGGGACAAGTGAGACTTTTTCCCTTTTTTTGATCATATTGAAAGTAAAGTGAAACTCAGAGTAAGCACAAAACCCAACAACATTAGTGACTGGAGTTTGTTGTAAATAGTTTCCAACCAGTCTCTCTTCCCCTTGTTCCTTTTGTACTCTTTCTTTTCTGTTTGTTTTCTGTCATTTCTTATTTTGACTGCTGCCACAAATACTTTAAGGGAATTATTCATTTAGTGAAGACAGCAAGATAAGTACAGAAGAGATGCTGCACATAAAACAGAGTATGCCTCTATTGTATTATTCATTAAAATACTCATCAGTGTTTCAGAGGAAGAAGCTGTCTAACAGTTGCATGCTTGTTAGAAGTAGGGTTTGTTTTGCCAGTCACTTGTCTTGATCCAGATGGAAGGAGCATTTCTCACTTCTGGTTTGCTAGTTTGCCTTTTAGAAGTGAAACAAAGTGGCACTGGACGTTTTCTGCCAGAAGATAATGCCAGAATTGTTCCTGATTTGACAATTAAAGTGTTGGAGGAATGGGGTATTGCTTGGACCAGATGCTGTTTTGTTTTGGGGGTGGGGTTTCCACTGAAAAAGAGTAGAATGAGCTACACTTTTCCCTCTTCACCTGTTAACATTTTCTCTCTGTAGCTCTGGAACAGCAGCCATTTATTTCCAAAACCAGAAGAGGCAACTCTCTTCCTGGGGACATTGGACACTATCTTTTTGTTTTCCTATGCTGTGGTGAGTAAAACTAACCCCAAGCTGCTAAGCTTTGGTTGAAAGATCACACCCACATTAAAAAGCTTTGTTCAGAGGCAATTTTTGTCTCTTTTGGTTTCTGTTAGCTCTGCCCATGCCTGTCACCTGTGTGAAGGTGCTCGTTAACAAATAGAAGAGAAATACTATATAACTTCAGAATTTCTTGCACTCCTGTCACCAGGGGGTGGAAGGACAACTCCAGGAGTTGTTCTCAGCTGAATTCTTTTAAACAAGGAATGTTATGAACAGCTATGAGCAGAGTTTCCTTGATGGCAGGAGAAGTGATTAGAATCAAACTGTAGGTTGGTATAAAAGCAGTGTTTGGATTAGTTTGGCCTTTCTATGTAATTTTAATTCTTACAGCTCTCAGGTGCAAATCTTCTGACTTTATTTAATGCTGTGTTTTGTTCTCAGGGTCTCTTTGTCAGTGGCATAGTTGGGGACCGCCTGAATTTACGCTGGGTTTTGTCTTTTGGCATGTGTTCCTCTGCTCTAGTGGTAAGTCAGAGCTTAAATCCCATACTAGTGGCGTTTAAAAATCTGTCTTAGGGTTTTACTGGAGGGGAGAAGGGGCTCTGCTTCTCTGTGAATCTGCTCATGAGCTGTGGCTGTGCCTCAGTGGTCTCAAAGCCTGCAGGTGGAACTTGGTCCTGGGTGCATGTGCTGCATTGTCTGAAGCATTGAGCATAGATGACTCAGCTCTTCCTGAAATACCTATTTCTGGAGACTGTGTCAGGAGGAAATTCCTAAGTTTGAGGCACTGTCTAGAGACTTGATGAACAGCTTTTGCTCAAGATTGGTGTGTTTGGACTTTTGAGGACTGTTTTGTAATATAACTTGCCCTCTTAGACCGTGTGTGTTGGTATTGAAGCTTTTGCTTCCAAGCACAATCTTTGCTTTGTTCTTTAAAGGACATGCTGACTATAAGAAGCAATCATTTATTTATTTTATATAATTGCTAGGAGGATTTGGGTCAAAGAAGAATGTCTGTTTAAAACAAAAGAGTTCTTCAGGTTCAAGCCACTGCAGATAAGTGTGAATCAGTTTTATCTCATGGTGGTTTTCTGGGTATTAAAGTGGTGGTAAAATGTGTGGAGTGTGTTGGATTTACCCAGTGGCTACAAACCCCACTGTGACCTACTGGGCTCTGCAAGTGTGCATCAAGCCCAGTGTGCCACAACATGTGTTTATTTTGGCAAGTTTGGATTAGAGCACTTAGTAATCTGAGACCTGGCTGTAGTATTTATGTTAAATTTGGTGAAGATAAATGACCTTTGAGGGTTTTGTCTTTGCATAGAGCCTCATGGATTAGGATGTCAGTACAACAGCAGATCAAGAGGCTACTATATTTTTAGTGTTGTTACTGAAGGTGTTTGTCTCTTCCTTCTCCTCTCCTGTTGTTTGGGAAGACAAAAGTCTTTTGGAGGGGAAGAGCCATAACAGTGTGTGTGTCTCTGGAGTTGGGGCTGTGGTGGCTCAGCAGAGGGAGCTGTGAGCTCTGTGCTGTGTCTCAAACAATGCCAGCCTGGCCTCTGCCCTGGCCCCTGCAGCTCCCTCAAAGCTTCTTCATTTTTTTAGGACCCCACTCCTGCCTGGCTTTCAGCAGTAGCCTCAGGGTGTCTTCTCTGTTTCCCCCCTTGCTCCTCTCTAGGTATTCTTCTTTGGCACACTCACAGAATGGCTGCATTTTTACAACAAGTGGTTCTACTGCTGTCTCTGGGTTGTGAATGGCTTGCTGCAGTCCACTGGCTGGCCCTGTGTGGTTGCTGTCATGGGAAATTGGTTTGGAAAAGCTGGGTGAGTTGAGTTTTCTTCAGTGATTCACTTGTCTGACCAGCTGAGTAACAGATTGAGCTGAAATTCTCAAACTAGAAAGGCCAACTGTTAGATCGTAATTAAAATTAGGTAGGATGAAATATGCCTTCCTTTCTCTCTCTCTCTCTCTCTCTCTCTCTCTCTTTTTTCTGGAGCCCCAGAACAGCCTGATGTGAACACAGCTGTGTGTTAAAAGCACAGGTTCAAACTTCAAAAATCCTATAGTGTGGAGTGACTAAATTTTGATTTTCATACCACTGGAAAACCTGTTTCTGTCTATTTAGCAGTAGAGACCAAGTGGAAACCGACTCATTGTAGGTTTAACTCTGTCACTTTGTGGTGCAACCTTACAGCTCACTCTGCTGTAACACAGATGTTTCAGGATTCCTTGCTTATCTATTTGCACCCCCAAGTTATTATGTGTTTTGTTTTAAATGAACTTTGAAGTGGTCTGGGAAAACCATGTAACACCACAAGTTAAAGTTCACTTAGCTGTTTTATCTTTGTCTTGTTCATAATGTCATCTCTCCTTGCATTGCCTGCTTCAAAATTTTTTCCCCTTCTGCAGGAGAGGTTTTGTGTTTGGACTCTGGAGTGCCTGTGCATCTGTGGGAAATATCCTTGGGGCATTCCTTGCCTCCTGTGTTCTCAAATATGGCTATGAGGTGGGTATTGCTCCTGGCTCCTAGCTATGCCTACATGTCTGCCTGGGTTATGAGACACTGGTTTCTTACCCTGCCTTTGAGAGATAACAGCCTCCTATGTCCAGTTTCATCTTCCTGAATTCTGTGGAGGCAAGCAGCAGGCAGAATAGAAAGGCTGTTCCTTTCCTGGCTCTTCCAAGCTGGGAGAAATGAGCCTGAGACTTTTTTGTAACTGGGACTGATGTTATTGAAAAGCTCTAGTGTCACAGGATACCCTCTTCTGATTTGGGTGGCTCAAAGTGCTCTTCAGAGTCATCCATCACAGGTTCTCAGGTAACTGGAGTCACTGGTGCTGGAAGGGCATGGAGGCATAGCTGCTGTGAGTGGGGAGAGGCCAGGCTGTCCTGTGGCAGGTGGGCAGCTGAGCACAGGGAATGTGAGTGACCCAGCACATCTCCCAGTGTGGGGCCTCTGAGGACAGGCTGGCAGAGCTGACCTTGTCACTCTTTACAGGAGAAGGCTTAGGGTACCAATAGCAGCCTTCCAGAGCCTGGGAGAAGACTGCTGAGAAATCAGAGCCTTTATCCCAGATTGCACTGTGAGAGTGAAAAAGCAGTGGGTATGAAGTGAAGCAGGGATGGTTCCAACTGGATGTCTGGAAAACTATTTTGGTATGAAATATGTTAAGCATTGAAACAAGGGGACAGAGCCTGGAGGATCTGACTTCGGAGGATTTAAAGGTCTGATTGAACAAAGCTCTGAGCAACCTCGTTTGAATTTGATGTTTGACCCTTCTTTGAGCAGTCCCTTCCAATAGAGCTGGGTCTCTGGTTGTGTTGGCTCAGCTCCTCCCTCACTGCTGTCACCTCAGTACACTAAAACAGCTCTTCTAGTGTGGTCTCTCAGCCCAGACAGGACCAAGTCTGTGCAGGAGATGCAGAGATCACTTGTTTCCAAGTGTTATGGATGCAGTCTGGCTCTCCAGTGAGGTTGGAATGTAAAGAAACCCTCATTAGTCAGGGAGGTATGTGTGCCTGGAAGTGTTTTAACAAAGAATGTTTTATTTATTTCTCTTCAGTATGCTTTCTTGGTGACTGCCTCTGTGCAGTTTGCTGGAGGAGTCATTGTGTTCTTTGGGCTCCTGACGTCGCCAAAGGAAGTGGGTGAGTGGAAGAGCTGTGCTATTTCAGTCCCTTCATGGAAAGCAGATCTGCAGCTTTCCATGTAGTACTACTCATTCTGACACCATTTGTCCTCAGGGCTCTTATCAAATGGTGTTGCACCTTGGTGTATTTAATGGAGCAAATGCTTTGCTTGCCAAGATCACACTGAATGCTACCATGCAGCACTTGCGTAAGGTCTGGATATTTGTAAAAGCAAAATAAAACAGCCTGGCTCTAACATCTCCATTAGGATATGCTTAATTATCAGTTTTTCTTCACCTGAAAAAGCAGTCTTTGTTAAAGAAGCAGCAGACAAACTGATAACTGGCTGTTGTAGGAGAAAACTATGGCAAGCCTTAACCTTGCAATGGGAAGGGAAGGTAGTTTTCATCTGCAGGTCTCCCACAGCCAGTTACATAGCTCTTGAGTTGGACCTGGTCCTTCTCTGAGAAAGGTGGTAGGCAAGTCAAAGTGAACAGGAAAACAAAAGAACTTTGGTGCTTTGACAGGGCCTTGGAGGAGGTTTGCCTGCAAAGGCTGCAAAGTTGGTAGCACTAAAGCCACCATAAGGAGTGCTCAGCAGAGCTCTCTGCATCCCAGTGCAGTTCCCGGGCCTGCCATTCCAGCAGAGGCATTCACAGGCAGCAGGTGTCTGAGGAGCTGCAGCTACACTCAGCCTCCACACTCGAGGGAGGTGGTGCCCAGGAGCCAGGGCTGAGGATCCCAACCACTCAGTAAGGGGGGAAATGCACTAATTTGTTGTGTCTTCCAACTAATGGCCAGACACTCAGAACAGCCAAAGGCGACGCCAGCATCAGACAATACTTTCAAGAGCCCTAGAAGACAAAGGGTAAAACTGGCGGCACTGCAGAACCATCTAGAAGAGTTTCTAAGCCAAAGGAGGATGGAGGTATGGGAGAGCAAGGCAATTGCTAGAAGGTAGAATTGCTTAAAAGAAGCAAGCATAGCTTTAGAGTGGGGAGAGGGTGAACAGGCTGTGGTCTGTTTTTCCTGTTGCTTATTCCTTGTCCAACTTAGGCCTCCCTGAGCTTGGAGCAGATGAAGAAGTCAGTGTGGAAGAAGATGCCAACAGACCCCTGATGGGCAGTGACGATGCAGATGACGATGAACGGAATTACTCCATTCAAGCCACTGACAACGACAACCAGCCAAAGGCCATTGGCTTTTTCCAGGCTTGTTGCCTTCCTGGTGTAGTACTGGTGAGGACACAGATTCTTGAGTAAGAGCTGACTTACCTGTTGAACATAAAGCTGGCTTCTGGTGTTGTCAGCATTTGTTCACATCACTGTTAATACGTTGACCGTGTGTTGTAGTTGTTGGCATCTGACATCTTCTGCTGTTTAAATACTGGGGTTGGGCCTGTTCCCTTTGTGTGAATGGATTATGTTGTCTGGCTATGTGCTGTGTGTTGCTCTTCCCATCAGAGCCCCTTCTTCATGGAGTGCATGTAACGAGCCAGCAAAGGGCAGCAGGGATCCTGCCTTTCCTGCTGGCAGTTTGGAAGGGAGGCCATGAGCAAAGGTGGCTGCAGGATGCTTCCTTGGTAGGGTAGATGCCTGGCCTGAGGAGTGGGGTTCTCACTCCTAACTGAGCATCACACAGAGCTCCGTGGCACTGTGATATTGAGGGTTTTTAGTTATCTGAAAGCAGAAAGCTGGCCTGAAAAGCCTGAGTCAGCATGATGTAACATCTGGTAAAGTGTGCAGGGTTTTTTATGAACAACTGGAGGCAAGGTCTGGAGATGCAGTTTCCACATATCCTCGTCCTGTCCCGTGAAAATTTGTGCTTCTGCATCAGCAGTATTGCCCAGTTCATGTTCAGCTGAAAACTTAACCTGTCATTAAAAACCAGTGTTAACCTTCTGTGTGAGAGGGCTGTGTGCCCCCTGAATATTAGGACAAATACAAGAAAGGGGGCAGAGTGGCTGACTCAGCAGAACGGTGGGAGCTGTCTGGATTTGTCATGAAGCAGAACTACTGAATAGGCAGTGTTGTCAGGTACTCTTAATGAGCAAAGCGGTTGTCTGTTGTGATTAAGGCAGTAGAAAATCTAGAAGGGAGGGGTGGATTGTCAATGTTTTGAGTGCAGGACAACCACAGTTGTGTTGTTAAGACCTGAGCTGAAGGTTGGGAGAAGAAAGCAAACCCATCTTGAGTTCTTTCCTGCTATGGCTAAATGCCTTATGCACGATTTCTTAGTGGTGGTGTCTGCCTCAGTTGATGTGTGACTTTTTCCATTGGCCAGAGCAAAAGGAGATGGCAGCATTGAGCATGCTGGCTTTGTACTTTGGGTTTTGAGGACATGTTCCACACCCTAATCCAGCAACCTGAACACCTCTGAGTCTGTGACTTTTATGTCAGATTGGTACCCAGCCAAACAGGGATATCATCTCAGATTGGTGAGAGACCAAATACTGAGAGGATCTCCAAAGCCTTGTCAAGATTCTACAAAGAACTTGCTTGACATATTTTTGCTGTAGCTCCTCTCTTCTCCTGCTGGGTGATATGGTGGAAGGGTTTTAGTACAGACAGCTTTCCCCTGAGCCTCTAGGAATTCAATGTTTAATCACTCAGACAATCTGATAGACAGTTTCTAAGTGCCTTGTAATAAATATCAATTTGTACAGTGCACTTTTCACACCCAGAGGCAGGAGAGCCCTACCAAACATCCCCATGTCTTCCATGTATGGTGGAAATTAGTTTGTGTCCTGTAAGAGTGAAAAAGCATTAACAATACAGCTAAAAATCCTGTCTCTATTAAAAAAATAATATAGATTCAGAAGAGATGGTTTTATGGAGTTTAATATATAAAAAGATCTGCTTTCTGAAATTCCAAACCAGGTGTCTGCTGGTGCATACAGTCTCAAAAGCTGTGTTTTAGCATCTTCATCCTTGTTTGCCTCTTCAAATATGGGTTCATGTTGGTGTTTATCAGGCAGCTGTACTGAAATAGTGTGACTTGTCCCTCTGCAAGCTGGGCCAGCAGTCCCTGAGAGCTCATCTTTGCCACACACGTGAGGGCTCTGAGGAGTGAGATCTGCTGGCTAAGGACAAATTGAGCCCAGCAGCCAAAAGCAGGAGGTTGTGTCAGGTGTTGGGTGTGGAAGCTTGTGCTCAGCTTTGGCCAAGCCTTTTATCCTGTGTGCTGGAATACCTGCCTGGGGATTATGAACCAAGCTTTCTCTTCTTGTGCTGTAAGCAGATGAGCCTTCTGAGCAGCACAAGATAGCACAGAGGATCCACTTTACATAACTTTTCTCAGCTTGATACACAGATGACTAAATCTCAAGCTTGTTTCATGTGACATGGTTGGCTCCCTTCTCTTCAGAAGGTGAATTAAATTTTCTTCATTTTTTGAAGCCTGGTGTCATTTCCTCTCAAGATTACACTGAAAGTGTTTTAACCCATTGCATTCAGTGATAAAAGAAATAACCTTCCTGACTGTGATCTTTGTATTCCTGGGTTCCCTTTGATGTTCAGCATTAAGCTGTCATGATGCTGCCTTCTTGCATGAAATGCAGGGGCACTTTGCCCTGAAAGCTTTAGCTGGATTCAGAGCTTTATGTGGGAATAAGCAAAAATGTTTGCATTTCTCAAGTGCTAACTGCTCACTGGCCCCTCTCTTTGTTCCAGTACTCTTTGGCCTATGCCTGCTTGAAGCTGGTGAATTACTCTTTCTTCTTCTGGCTGCCCTTCTACCTCAGCAACAACTTTAGATGGAAAGAAGCAGAAGCTGACCAGCTCTCCATCTGGTATGATGTGGGAGGAATCATAGGTGAGTGAGCAGGGAATGGCAGCTTCCTGCAGTTGCCCTGCTGGGGTTTGAGAATGAAAGACAGTGAATGCAGGCAGAGCAGTCATGTTCAGTAGAGTCTAGCTGTTCACTGAATATGGGAAAATTCTAGTTATGTCTGTGGCTGATTGGCTTTTCTTTTTTTCTTAAACACAGAGTATGTGACTCCCTAAAGAGTTTACATATTAGGGCACTGTCATACTCTTGAAAATTGCCCCCAGCTGGCATTTTTCTTCACTGACTAGAACTTCTTGAAAAGTGCTGTGTAGAAAATGGTGCCCCTGCTTGCTACTTCCTTTCTGACAGGTACCCTTGAGGGAGATTTAGAGCTGGACTTAGTGGGCTCTGTACTGTCCCATCTGCCCTGTATTTTTAAGGACAGACTCAGTGCAGATCTCGGCAGAGCAGGCACCAACTGTGTTGTGTTCAGAAATTAAATGTAATTGCACTTGTTTCTGCTGGCTGCAAAATCTGACCCTATTCCTCCAGAATAAAGAACATATTGTATATATGTTTAGACTTCCACTGCCCTGTGCTCAGGTTCTTGCTTTATTATCTTGTCCAGATAGCTTTCCTATAACACACGTCCTTGTTTGGGTCTGTTCAGGGTCAGTGTTTTTGCCTCTGTGGCCTTTTCTCTGTTAGGCTTTCTCAGCATTCTGGCTTTTACCAGCAGAGCAGTTCCTAAGAGGTAGCAAAGATACATAAGGTGATTTTTATTGGCCTTTGGCATTTGTTACAATCAGTTGCACCTACCCTAAGTAGGTGAAACTCTGCTCAGTGAAACGAGTTTCATTCATGGTAGCAGCATCCTGAGCCTGACAGTGATTTTTTTTTCCCTTCTTTTTTTAATAGGTGGGACTATCCAGGGCTTGATTTCTGATGTGCTACAGAAGAGAGCCCCAGTGCTAGCAGTGAGCCTGCTCTTTGCTGTAGGCTCTCTTTTTGGATACAGCCGTGAGTATGCTGAGCAGGAATAAGAGGTTCATTCAGTACATCTGAGAGAGAACCAGAGCACAGCCTGTTCTCATTATGTTTTCTGGTCTTGAAATTGCTTCTGAGAGCAGAATGGTGCCTTTTGGTCTATTTTGCTGAAGTGTGGCACTGCACAGAAAGAAATCTGTCTGCTGGTTAATGGGGTGGAAGAGAATTAGCTGAGTAGTTGGATTCCCCTGTAGTGGTGAGTTATGGTACTGATCCTTCTCCAGTGTCACTGAGATTTTTGGCATTGTCATTGTGCCAACACCACAATTGGCAGAGCAAGAAACCTCAGATGCTTCCCTATAATATAAGGACAGATCTGTGCTGGAGTATATATACACCACAGAGGCAGGGGAAGCTTCAGGCTTCACTACTTACACTTCTGTAATTGGTGACATTTAAGGGTTTCTGCCCCTTCTATAATAGATACAGTTCTTGGTGTTTGGCTGTTGAAAGGAATCTCAGGAAAACACAGTATAAGGAGATGGGAGGATGTAATTTCTGTGAAACAGCTATGAAGCACTTCTAAGGGTGACAGTTTTGTGTCTTCAGGCAATTGTGAGTGATTTAACTCACTGGGGTGTCATTTCACTTCTCTGTGTCTTTCTCTGAAACAGGGTGGTGGTACAGACAGGCTTTTATAGAGCACTCTGAGATCTGTGGGTAGAAATCTCTCCAGAGCAGGACAGGAAAAGTGTGCCTTTGGGAAGCATGCAGGCTTTCTCATATGGTCTTGAAGTAAAGTCAATAACTTACTATCCTTGAATAGCAAGGGTTGGGTTTGGTGGAGTTTTTGTAGGCTCTTGTGCTAATTCATTGCTTTCAGAAGTGGATTGGAAGTAAATATGAAATTATTGTTGATGAGGTTTGAAGTTTGTACAAGACAGGAGAGCAGCCAGAGTTCCAGGTGCCTTGTGCTTAACTCAAAATGTGCTACTGCCCAGACAGATACAGAAGTCTCAGAGAGGTGATCCAGGGTTCCTGCAGTGTGATAATTCAACTTCCATCAGCCCCTATTGTGCCCCTAGTGTGTTCCATGTAAGAGTAATAATGGCCTGAGAATATGTGAAGAGGGTGCACCTTTCCTTCTGCAGTAACTCACCATGTGTGGGCCCTAAGGAATTACCCTGTAAGGAATTCAGGTGTTGCCTGGAAGTGAGATATCAGGGCAAACTGCCTGAAAAGCACTGAGGGACTAATGGAAAACTAGCTGCATGTACACATGCTGCTGGAAAGGCAAGTGGAACCTGTAGATGCTCAAACATGGCTTTGTAAGGAGATATTAGCATATGAGGGGTTGCATTTTTTACTTTAGTGTGCAGCATTGTTTGGGAAGTTGCTGGACTGCTACCTCCAGGTCTAATCTCTGTATTTTAAAAAATGTTTTGGAAAATGAAGAATGAGTGAAAGGGCTGATTCAAGTGCTTCATACTGTATGATGAGAGAGTCTGAGCTGAGTCTGACTTCCCCAGAGAGACAGATGAAGGATTCTCTTACTATTCACATTTTATTTACACTCACCTGATCTTTCTCTTGCAGGTTCCCCAAACAGCAAACCTATCAATGCTGTGATCATGACAATTACAGGTATCTTCTCAAAAGCCACTGTTATGCTGGTACAGATCTATATTCGTTGCAGAATAATCAGTAACACCAGCCAGGTGGTGGTAAGGTGTTTGTGTGTGCTGCCATCTCTGCTGGTTTTGCAGCAAGAGTGAAAATTGGGGCCCAGTTTCTGTTACCTTTGGAAAACAGCTGTAGGAAAACTGCCTCACAGAGGGAAATACAGAATATAGGCTGTACAGAATAATGGCTTGCAGCTGAGGGGATCTGCCCTGGCTCAGTATGATGGAGATGGATTGGTGCCAAAAAACCTAGCGGTGATCTGATACCTGGGGAAGTGGATATATGGCAGTCATGAGCTGCAGCTCCAATTTGAGGGTGTTTGTCAGAATCCAAAATACCCTGTGTACTGTGAGAGGTCACAAGCTTTTTGTGCTTCCAAAAGCTGTGCTGTGTTATGGAATTAGGCCTGCATGAATAGAGCCTTTCTTTCCAAACACTCTTATTTGAGAACTCTCTGTCCTGTTGTTGTGAGTGGGTTGGGTTTTTTTGCCTTCCATCTCCCCCATGAACCCTTGGAGGCTGAGGCTGTAGCATGGGGGTGTGCTGCTCCAAAGTAATGAAAATGTTCTTGCTGGCAGTTTCTGTGTGGGTACTCCAGACATTCAGGGTGTTCCATGACTGTGTGCTTCAGATACCCCTCTACCTGCACTTGGTCTCTGAGCACTGTCCCTAGACTTAATTCTTGTCCTGAGCTTTGCATGGTACAAAACCTGTGTTTTGAAGATGCTCTGTTGAGAACCTCTGTGCATGTTTGTTTTGCACCAAGGCTGTTTTCTTGTCACTTTCAGGATTTTTCATCGGAGGCCCCTCTAACATGATCAGTTCTGCAATTTCTGCTGACCTGGGCCGTCAGGATGTGGTGAGAGGCAGCAGCGAGGCTCTGGCAACAGTCACAGGAATTGTGGATGGAAGTGGCAGCATTGGTGCTGCAGTGGGCCAGGTGAGGCTACCAAAGGGCAAGAGAGGTGTGGAGAAGGAAGCAAAGAGTCTGTTCTTGTTAGAAATGTTAGTGCATTCCTCAATCCAAAGCTGTGTGGGGAGAGACAGAGAGAGATAGCAAGGGTTGGTTTTTTTTTTAATAATTACTTAGGAACCAACCAAGAGCACCTGTCTGTTCTAGCAGTTTCCAGTGGAAACAATTTAATTAAAAATTAATCTAAGTATAGTGCTAATGTTGCAGCACTTTAAGAATTCAAATGAATTTTAGAGACTTTCATATCCTCAACTTCAAAAAGGTTTGCAAAGAGTGAAAAAATATTTTGAAGTTTGTTTGGGATTTTTTGTTTAGAGGTGATAGCAAAACCTTCTCTTACAGAAAAGTTTATCTGTATAACTCAGTAAAATTTACATACCTGTTATGAATGTTTATGAAGTAATTTAAAATTTCCTCTTACTTGTGCTCTTTTTATCTGTGGATGTCTTTTACACCTTGTAAGTCCCCCCTCCACTCGCTTCAGTAGTCCTTACAGTGTGCTGCCAGAGGTCTAAGGACTAGACTGTGGCAGAGGAGGAGGCTGACAGTGTGCCCACTGGGGATGTTTTCTTCTCAAATACAAGTGTTAACTATGTGAAAGAACACAGTGGTGCTTTGGGGAGGATTTAGTAGAAAGATGGGAGCCAGTTTTATCCCAGGCATCCTCCAGTGGTGATAAAATACCAAGGACACAGGCAAGGAATGCGAGTTTCTTTTCTAGAAAGAGATTTGGCTTTGTACTTGCCATTGATTGCCTGATAAATCCAATCACTCAGTTGCTGGTTTGTAGGATAGATGCTGCTTAGCTCCTTTGGACATGGAAAATCACAAGTGCTTTGTGGACCTCTCAAAGTGCAAGAACTCGGTGTTCTTGCATCGTCTGCAGTGTTTCTGTCTTCCCACACACATACCATGCAAACTTTCATCATCATGAAAATTGGGTCTTTGGTTCTGAAAGATTCCACCTGCCTCCCCTTCCAACACTGCATTTATTCCAGCAGAGACAACCGTGACATCATTCTGGGGGCGTGTGAATAACAGCGAACGCACAATGAGCGTGTTAGAAATTCACATCCTGCTCTGTGCTGATACACCCAGTAGTGAAGAAGGGAGGCCCTTGTGCAGATCTGAATATAAATCTGCTCATAAGGAATGAGTTTCCTTGTGTGGTTGTGCTGTTTCCTTGTGTGGTTGTGCTGCCCTATTGAGCCAGGATGCAGCTCAGAACAGGCTGTAGTCTCAAAAGTCTTGCCTGAAATGAAGGGTTAAGTAGTTACTGGTTGCACAGCTCTCAAAAGTGTGTCCTGTGTAATTTATGAGCTATTCTAGAGCTTTTAGTTCTTCTGAGAGTACTTACATCCACTTATGTCCCAGTGTTCTGTGCAGAAACCTCGTATTCAACAGACTCAATTTGTCACCCTTTGAGACTGTAGTTCAGTTCTCTCTTTGTGCTGCTCTGAGGTACTGTAAAGCTTCAGGATGGTATCTCTGCTTTGCTGAGACTGTGGGTTTCAAGAGGAAAAAGGCTGCTGTCCTGAGTCATCTCTTCTGATAGGAAAAGATCAGTTGGAAGATTTTGTGATCAGCTCTGTGTGGAGTGCTAACAGCCCACAAATTCTAGAAAATGAAAGTGTCTTGTCTGAAAGTCATGCTTGTCTTCCCAGTTTGAATAATGTTTTTTTTCATTTCCATTTAGTATCTAGTGTCTTTGATTCAGGAGAACCTGGGATGGATCTGGGTTTTCTATTTCTTCATTCTAATGGTAAGAAGTCACCTTTTTTAAAAATTCTGTGTCAAAGCTCAATTTGCAAGAGAATGTTTTTGTGAGAACCTGAGAACTGTGACCGAGGCATGCAATCTACCTCTGCACCATCTCTGACCTCTGACGCCATTCTCAAAGTTGTCTGTGGTGTGGCTGTGCCTCAGGTTGTGTAAGCCAGCTTGGGTCACTTTGGATCCTTTAAAGTCATGTTAACCAACAGGAACTGAGATTGTAGCAGAGACACAAAAATACTTGCCTAAAAATACCTGTATGCATTTCCTAAAGCTCATACCACCTCACTGACTTCCAAGGCAGGACTTCTCCCTTCTTCATCTCCATGATGTGTAGTTTCTAATCTTTTCAGAGAGCTGAAGTTAAGCTGCTTGTTTTTTAGCCCTTGAAGATTAGTGGAAGGAGTGATGAGGATGTTGAAACTAAAATGAAAATGCCTTGCCCCTGGTTTGCTGCTGGGGGAGAGGACTGTTCAGGCCCTGATGTCCTCAGCACCACTGCAGTGGTGAACGCTGCCCAGTTCACTTGGTCTTCCCTGCTGGAAGTGCCAGGAGATGTCTTTGCATCTGTGCTGACAAGGAAGAAGGCCACTTTGGTAACCAGCAGAGGTGGTGAGGAGGAAGGCCAATGAGGAGCTTAAAGAGCTCATCTTTATGAAAAGATGATCATGACAGCTGAAGTTGTATGAGCTGTCCTGCAAGCTCCATCCTTCCATCTACTGTGCCACCCTGGCTTCTCTGAGCCTGTGTCTTTCTGGGATGGCCTTGGATGCACTTTGGAGCGGGGGATGGCTGCAGCTCTGGTTGCCCTGTGCTAATTGTCCTGGATTTGCTTCTTTCCACAGACGAGTTCAACAATCCTGTTCATTTCACCACTGATAGTGAGGGAGATCAGGCTGCTGCTGCATGAGCGGCGCCTGCGGATGCTGGCAGAGTGACTTCTGACAGTGATTGGAAGGACCTTACGTGGAACTGACAGCTGGGACACTCATCAAACTCTGGGAGACTTGTTTGTTACATCCTCCAGGTTTGGACTAATTCAAAATGACTCCACAAGGCTTGACTGACTTGCCTTGGGTGAGCTCAGTACTGAAGAACCAAATACCCATCCTGAGACCACCCATGTCATGGAGCTGCTCACCTAAGCCAGGCAATCCCCAGGACTCACAGATTGTCCTGGCCTACCAGACTCTTCCATGCCAGCAGTCACACCAGAGTCTTCTGTTGGGTGTCTGTCTCATTCCTATACCTTTTCTTATTTATTTCTGGATGTGCTGACC
Source organism: Climacteris rufus (assembly GCA_013398175.1). Classification (NCBI taxonomy): domain Eukaryota; kingdom Metazoa; phylum Chordata; class Aves; order Passeriformes; family Climacteridae; genus Climacteris; species Climacteris rufus. Next base: position 27,319 of record VZRZ01008721.1, on the reverse strand, counting down.
AAAGTCAGCTGTTTTAAACTGACCGTTTTTATGAGGTTGTCTTGCAACGGATCTTGATGCTCTGTTGTGCTGGTGAAATCATACAGTGCAGTTCATGGGTAGTCTAAATTTATGATCACTTCAGCTTTTTTAGAAAGGGCAAAAATAATTATTTGGAATTTATGCTGTCCAGTTGTTTAAAAACTGCTGTTGCTAGATCTCTGCACAGATGGACCTCTGTTATCCCCAGCTATTAACTGTTACATATTCCAGTAGAGTCACATGGAGAAGTTACCTCTGTATTTGTTTTTAGCATTTTTTAACAATGTTACTAATCTCTGGGAAATGAGATTTCACTTTTTTTAGCTGTTGAAGCAGACAAATAGTGTGCAATACTTTACTGTAATCTCTGAAATAAGCCTTAATAGGTCCTTTCTGTCTAAAGGATCCTTGAATGGCTTCAGGGATCAGTAATGGGACACAAATACTTTCACTGCTGCTTTGTTAATTGCACCTGATCAATACTGACCAAAAGTGGTGTTAGGTGACCCTCTGAAGGAAACTGACTTCATACTCCTTGGGCAATTGCTCATCTCTAGCAAAGAAGGACCAGAATGGAATTAAAGGAATTTAAGGGACCTGGCTGCTCTTGAACAAGGGCTTCCAGACAGGGACTGAAGCATACTCATGGAATAGCATTAATGAGCAAATGCTGCTGTCTTCCCCCGTGCTTCTCTGGCTTTGGCTGCACGGGGGACTTCAAGCTCCAGGGTTGGAAAGCTTGAGTTGTATCTTGAAGGGAAAGTAGATGCAAGTCAACACTAAAAACGTGGCTGCCCTTGGTGTGGTGGTGTTTGAGTGCCTTGCTGTACTGTGGTAAGCAGGGTGACCGACTGACACCTCTAACAGTTGCTGGTGGTCTGGATTGGGATCACTGAGTAACTTCTCAACAAATTGCTTTCTGTTTATGCCTTGGGATGCTTCATTGTAATAGGTCTGTGTTAACCTGCAGAACTTGTGATCAAACACTCCGTCTAACTGGTCAGCAATGCCTGGATGGGGGTGGGGAGCAGCAAAATTATTGGAGCTGAGAATTTGAAACTTTTTAAATGGGAACAGTTGCTTTTCAAAATGTACAGTGATTTTATTTTATTTTTTAATTGATGAATGTCAATTTTTAGTCATATGTTGATTGTAATGAGTGGAACATCATTAGTGCCTTACGGTTTGACAGTTTGAATGGTTGCGTGGTGTTTGCTGCTTCTGCAGTCACATCTCCATGCACAGCTCTGCTTAATGTGAAACTCAGTTGCCCCATTTTATACTTTTCTTGAGTCTTTCTTTCTCTCTTGGTGGAGGTGATTGTTGCATCTTTTTGTTAACCCTCAGAGTATTTCAGTGCTTGGGAAAATGATGCCATTAAGCTGATATGGGACCTGAGTCCTGGTCTGGTCTCTTCTCATTCCCATTCCAATTTTTGCCTGTATAATTAGAGCAGGAGACTGAGAATCTATCATCCTGTTCTCAGAATTATGCCCTGGGGTTAGTGTTCACATCCCAAGCTACTCATTAGCCCCTGTACAAATAGAATGAAAGCTCCCTGAAATTTAGTCCTGGAATTGATGGCGGTGCTGTTTGCCCCAGCCACGGCGTCTGAGAATCTCTGGTTTCAAATTCCAACCTGGGTGAACTTTTTGGCCGGCCCGTCTGGGCAGGAGATAAGCTCCTGATGAAAGGTGGGGTGGGAAAGGGACGTTGCCAGGGTCAGGGGGAGGAGAGGCTGGCCCCTGTAACAAATGGCTTCCTGTAAACAGTTCTGTCCCCTCTTGAGAGGTGTCAGGAGTGATGGAGGGCCAAGCCCAGGCTGCCCGGCCGCTGCGCCCGAGCGTGCGGCGCTCTGGGGCCTGCCCACGGCCTTGGGATTGCTGCTGGTGGTGTTGTCCTGGGTTTTTACCTCTGTGTATTTCTCCAGGCTGCTGTGATGGAGAAAGGTTTTCAATCTGGTCATGTCCAAACTGATCTCATGTGAATAAATATACTTTGACTCGATCTGGGCTAATTCTATGTGCTTTATTCCACTCTCCCCAATGCAGTTCTGCTGAGCATCCTTCTCTTCCTCCTCCTCCTCACAGACCAGGCTCTAGCAGCTGCTTATCACTTAACTGCTGTGAAGACCTGAACCCTGACTAGTGCTGAAACCAAACTCTCATCCCAACCTGAAAAGGGACTGTGTTCCCGTGGCTGCAGTTTGGCACTCCTCCTGATCAGGCTCACAGGAAGTTTTGTGGTAGTCCCCTAAAAGATGTAATTAATGGCCTTAAATAAAGGAAGCAGAACATATATTTGATTTTATCAACTTATTTCTTTGTTGATCTGCATGTAGAAGTCAGCTGTTCTTCCCCTGGAATTAAATGTGCCATGGGGGCCCTGCTGTGCCTTCTGTCCTGTGGCTTGTTCCTTTAAACACAAATCCACACCTATGCTTGGCTGTGTTTAAGTGGACACAGTGGGGAACTTGGTAATTGTGTTTGTGTTTTATAGTTTACCATAAATTCCGAGCTGAGCACAATACCAGACCACTGGAGAAGCTCTTGTTGCCTGCATGTTCTGGTCCCTCAGCCCCAAGTAGTTTGGTGGTGCTATGATGCTATTCCTCAAGAAAACGAATTTCATATTTTTGCCCCTTTTCTGTCACTTTTTTCCCCACCTACTCATCAGGAACTTTCCAGCCTACTCTGGAAATACTCTGAAGAGTAGAGTTTTCTTGAGTATCTATTTGAAAATGCTGACAGTAGCAAACCCCATCACCACCACTGTGACTATGACTCCAGGGCTGCCCCCAGTGTGGGCCAGCAAAAGAGTAGCAATTGCTTAATTTCAGAGTGCAAAGGAAATGGGTAAGGAAGTGACCTCTGGGTGTTTTAGACTGAACCCCAGGATGTGAGAGACAGTCTGACCAAACTGGTCTTGAAAGCAAAGGCGTGCTTCACCCCCACAGCAATTCTCTGGATCAAGGCAAGTCCTTGCAATGGATGCCCTACAAGCCATGCTGCTGCTTCATCCTGGTTTTCTTGGAAGTCTGGAACCCAAATGGTACAGATGACTGCCTGATGGGAGTACCACAGTGCTCTCCAAAGCAGGGAGAACTGGGCTGCTGCTCTAAGTGCTGGGCAGCTGTACAGAGCGTGAGCTGCTTGTCCTCACCAAACCCAGGAGAGCAGCTTTCCCTTCTGCAGGCGAGTGGGAGGAGAAGCAGCAGTGTGCTGTAGGGGTTGTTTTCTCCTGGAGATAAAAGGAGAATATATTTAGAGACAGTCCCACAGACCTCACCAGTACGAGCGCTGGCTGCTCAGGGATGTCTCGGACACACCGCCCTTTGGTTGCTGTCCTGTAATTCAGCCCTCTCTCTAGCTGTGGCCAAAATGCTCTGCCAAACCTGTTTGCAATTTCTCCTGCACCCCCCTCTTCTTTTCTATGTTCTTTTTTAACTGGAATTGCCTACAGGGATGTTTTGGGTTCTGCATTGCAAAAGTTTTCTAAGGCACAGCATGCCCACCTTCCTGCATCTTTGTCTAGCCTTATCTAATCCTTTTAGTAAACAGCCTCCCGCTCACAGAAGGCTGTAAATACAAGCTCTTAGTGCACTGTGTGAGGCTGGGCTGGGGCTCTCTGTGCTATGTACATGCCCACAGAAGCATCCCCCATGCCTGGAAGCGTTTAAGCCCAGGTTGGATGGTGCTCTGAGCAACCTGGTTTAGTGGAAAGTGTCCCTGCTCACAGCAGGGGAGTTGGAACTAGATGACTGTTAAGGTCCCTTTTAACTCAAACCATTCTGTGATTCTATTAAAACCTTTCCTAAATGAGAGTTGCTTAGAAGAGTACTCACAGTAGCACAAAGATGAATTTAGGCAATTGCTGGGAATGTTTCTTCTGATTCTCCTGCACTGATGGTGATACTTGTGTCTATCTGGATCCTTCAGCTGGAGTGTCTCCTTTGACCAGGTCTGCAGGTGTCGGTGAAAACAAATGCAATGGGCAAGTTGAGATGTACTCCTGGAGCCCCAGAGCAGAGAGCAAGCTTTGTGGCTCTCTTGTTAAGTTCAAGAGTATTGCCAGGAGAAGAAAGACTGCTGCTGAGAATAGAGAAACCCAGGTAAGCTATTTGGGGACAATCTGTTTTGTTTGGGAATAGATTTTAAAGCAGCAGATAGTACTTGGTGGACCTCTAGGTGAGTTGGTGAAGTCTGTGTCCACTGGTGTTCTTCCTCAGTTGTGAAGGCTAGGAAATGCATACACCACCATCTCTTGTCCTTGAGAGCCACATAAATAGCAATGGAATTCAGAGTGTGCCAGTGGAATGATGGCAGCTAAGGATGAGATTAGTTGCATCTGCTAATTAAATCTTTCTTTACAATGCAGTTAGCAAAGTATTGGGGATTTGGGATGGGTCGATTTCTCTGGACTCCTGGATTCCAACACTAGCTCAGAGAAGCACACTGGGACACCTATGTCCTCACTCTTTCCCATTAGTCAGGTGGAACCTGTTTCTAGAAACTCCCTCATCTGCTCTGGGGTGCGTGGCAGAGAAAAGGATGTTGGGCTGATGGAAGCTGGTGCTTGCCTGCAGTGAGTGCCAAAGATGATACAGCCATGGGGTTACAGCTCTCTGCACTATCCAGCCTGAGGGTTGGGAGTGTTTGAGAGGCAGTTTCCTTGGGACTGGCTCAACTATCCATTTACCTCTTCTTCAGCCTCCTTGCTGTCTGCTGTAACTCCTGCATCCTTCTGGGAATATTGATGTTTCACTTCTTCCAGTCGGAAGCAGGTTCATCCCAGGACTGCTTATCAAGTCAAGGCAACAAGTAGGGCAGATGACAACAAGCAGCTGTGGCTCTTCCTGTTGGATGCAAAGGAGCTGTTCCATGGGGATGGCTGCAGAGGTGGGAGCCCTGCCTGGGAGAGCAGGCCTGTCTGCACGAGGGACTGGTGACCCAGCCATGCCCTGAAATGTCCATGGAGTGTGTGTGCAGGGCTGGGACAGCCTCTGCTGGAGGAGCTTTGTTTCTGTGTGTATCTGTGAAGCTCCCAGGCCCATTTTTAAACCCTGTCTTGGTCCTGTGTGCTCAGGCAGCATCAGGGCTGGTTTTCCTGAGGGAAGGAGGAAGATGGAGCCATGGCTCCAGGAAGCCGGGTGCCAGCTTGATTGGGAGGGAATCTGGCCTTTGCTCCCAGATGGCAAAACCCCAATTGCTTTATGCACATGGTTCTGCTGTATTTTGTACTTTGTCACCTGCTTTGGCTGCTGTTTTGCTCTCAGTTGAATGAGAATCTCTTCCTCTCTTCAGTAACTTTATTGACCACAATTTTCTCAACTGCCTTCACCTCTTGCACAGAAAGGGAGCAGGGAGTTGTTTTAGAGAGTTTATCATAAGACAAGGACTAGGTTTGCCAACTCCTTCCTAATTCCACTGTTTCACCTCAGCTTGTCTGTTTGGCTTTAGATGTACAGGGCCACTTTTTCTGTCCCTAGTCTGTTTTCTTTGCTCCAGCCTTTGTGGTAGCTTGTCTTCAGGACCAGAGAAGGAGATGGTGTTTTCTGTGCTAACAAAGTGAGCATTGTTGTAAGGCTGTTGCAGAGTGGGTGGATGTGACTGCCGACAGACGTATTCCTTCTGCTAGGGTGTGGATTAAGGCTCAAGGTGACTTTATTCCTGCGTAATTTCACTCACTTCCCCCAGGGAACTGAAGGGGCAGGGCTGGGAGGGGACAAGTATAATAAATGAAAGTGTCAGAAGGAAGTGCACTTACATAGGCCACGCTACCAAAGAACAAATGTGTGCTCTGTGAGGAGCTTTCACCGCTGCTTAAGGTACCACTCCATGGGTTAAAAAACCCAGGGCGATGTTTAGCTGAGAAGTGGAGCGTGGCTCCCTGCAGGCTGCTCTCCCAGTGTAATTGCCTGGGTAAGTGGATTAGCGAGCAGCAGTGTGGCTTGTTCGGGGTTAGGCAGGCTCTGAGGCAGCCAGGAGAGCCCTGTTCCTCACAAGAGGACAAGACACAGGCTTGCTGTGGGAAGCAGCACTGCTCCCTTCCAGCCAGACCCGTTGGAAGCCGGAGCTGTGGCTGCTGGTTGGTTGTCATTGCGGGGGCTCGCTGGGAAGGGTCCCATGGAAACAGCTCCTTTCAGAGCTGCCACTTGTCCTTATCTGCCACGAGGTGGGTATGGTGACAGCAAATCACATCTTGGGACACTTCTTTGCCTTTGTTGCCATGGGAATCGGTGTCTTCCGCAGCTTTGTCTTCGGTGGAAAAAAGAGGAGCGTGGTTACCTCCCCTGGCTTGCCCACCAAAATGTGCAGAGGGGAAGAGGGGAGTTGTGGTCGGCCACAGAGCGCCTGGAGGAAACCTCCGTGCTGGGGACAGGCTGTGAGGTCCCTTTGCTGAAAATGCCAGGTGGCCCTGCAGGTGCCTCCGTGGTGGTTGGCAGAGCTGCGCTGCGGGGCGGCCGTGCAGAGCACAGAGCAGCCGCACTGGCCCAGGTGGCCCTGCCCCACTAGTCCCAGGTGCCAGGTGCTATCAGGGCTTGCCAGAGTAACAGGGCTGGGACCTGCCCCTGCATCCGCTCCACGGTCAGGCAGAGGAATCTGGGTCATGCGGGCGACTGATGTGCCAAAACATGACGTCAGGTCAAAGGTCTGGCATGGCCCAGGGATTCGAATGTGGGACCCCAGTTGGGTTCCTAACCCAGGATCTGCATCTCCTCTGTGCTTCAATTCATGATGAAGCCCCACTGAGTGTGGTAGGGAGCTCCCTGTGTCTGTACCATATATCTCATCCCTTCCTCCCAGCCCACGCTTGTGTCATTTCTTTAGATTGTAACTGATCTCTATTTTAGTTACACTTCTAGTGTGGATTCCAACACCCAATTAAAAGGTGTCTATCTGCCCAAAACTCCTACGTAATACAGAAGTGGTGTTATTTCCCCAGTACTGAGGAACTGAGTCAGAGGGAGGCTGAATGACACATCTGAGGTTACCCAAAGGGGCTGAGTGCTGCTGGGAACTGCATCTGGAAGTTCCTCTCACTGTTGCCAGAGCCCTCACCCTCTTCCTATGTGGCACTGGATGTGGGGCATCGCCCTGCTCTGACCCCAGCCTTTCATCTCAGCCTGGGCCCTTGGACTCTGAAATGAGCCATAAATACAATCAGCCCCTTTCAAGGAGAAGGAGTGATTTATCCCAAGCTCTAAACTCTTGGCAGTGGAATTAAAAGTAGATTTTGAACTAGTCTGTGCAAAAAAACCCACAATTACAATCCAGGGCTTTTGCTTAGACTTTGGTGTTCGTGCTGCTTCCTGCTGTGCAAAAAGATAGTTTTTGATGTTCAGCCATTCAAACTAGAAGTGGTTAAATGTAGAAATACAGAGGAGAAATGTGGAAGTCTGGAGCAGCAGGAAAATGCCATAGGAGTTTTACCTGGGATGGAAGGAAAACTTACAATTTTTGGCTAAGTGTGTGCAAGTGCTGTGTTTTTAAATATAAAAAATATCTGTGTAATAAGCCACTTTGAGTCATTCAAAAATGCAGGAAGTTTCACTTTCAAGTCTGAGATGCATGTTTCTATGTTTATTCTTTTGCATATGTATGAGTATATACACATGTATAAATACATTAAATACACTCTTGTAGCTCAAACAGTTTTTCTATATTTCTCTCTCTTCACATGGTGTTGCTTATTCTGTGAGGATATTTATTCCCAAACCCGCTTTAACTCAAGAGCTGCCAATTTAACAGAAATGGGCTTCAGTTACAGCTTGGAGCTGTTTTTGTTGCCTTTGACCTCTTCTTCTGAAAGGTCCTTCTTGGAAGTAGTCAAGAATATTGAAATAAAATGATGTGATAGAAACAATGAAGAAGAGAGAGTGGGCAACTACTGAGTCACCATGAAATACTGCCAATGGAACTTGCTGAGCTCCAGCTCAGCTTGGTCTGGCTACCTATGTATCATTGCTGAGTTCTTCCAGTGTGCCACTGCAGCTGATGCAGCCAGCTAACCGCAGGGAAATGGTACAACTTCAAAGCTCTGGGAATAATAAAAGTCATGTCTGCCACTGTCTGCTTACTCACCCTTGAAAGGAGCTGGTATGAAAGCAGCAGAGAGCACTTGAGGCTGACAAACAAAATGACTCGTAGGCCGTGATGTGTTAGAAATTAGTCATGTTTCAGTCTGTGCTTCTGATTTTGCTCAGGGGCTGTCTGCAGTGCCTCAGCCTCTGCCTGCTGCCCTGGACCTCGGGCAAGGCAGGAGAGGCAGGGAGTGATAGGGGCAGAGGGAGCCTCTGGAAAAAGGGAAAGTGAATCCTCTGAACTGCCCCACGAGGTGTGGGCAGCGCACAGACCAGCGCTGGCAGGAGGCCCCCCATGCCAACAGCTGTGCCATTGCTCTGGTCAGGGATTTGCACAGCAAGCTGCTGCTGAGGGATGAGAATCACTGGTGCTGGCAGAAGGCAGGAAGGATGAAGGCTGGGAAGTGTGTGGACATGGTGTTTGAAGGCACAAGGGATGCTTTATTGGCACGGGGCTTCTCATTCAGTGCCTTCCCTAGTGTGGACACCTACACAAGGAAGTCTTTTACCTTTGCCAGGAGAAAAGAGGGGAAGATCACCCCACTGTTCTCAGGCTTCAAACCTGCTTCCCCTCCCTGAAACTGTGGGGCCAGAGGGGAGCTGCTTTGGTGGTGTTTTTCTTGCATGAGTCTGCAGTGGGTTAGCTTGGTTTTCAAACACCTTCTCCAGCCTTTCCCATATTGTACAGCCATAGACTTCTGCTGGCAGGCAGTAAACCAGCACTTAAACCCAAATCCCTTTCCAGCAGGCTCTGTGAGCCCCCTGTCCCCCTCCCCACTGCCTGGGGCTCAGCCCTGCTGTACTGCTTTTGACAACAGGCCTACAGAGGTGCATCCACCACGGCCTCAGAACTTGCTGGAGTTGAGTGCTTGCTGGCTGCTGTGCCCGGAGCCCTGCTTATCCCAGAGAGATAAGAGAGCTGCAGACACCATGGGACAAAGCCAGACCCTTTCCTCCACTTGTTCTGGCCCAGGAGCCCATGAAGGCTGCTGGCATTTCCACTCACTGTCCATGTGAGTGGAGACCCCATGTAGACACCCATCACATATGGGATACCAGCACTGAGGCAAAGTGCAGTGAGAAACAGCCGAGGGAAAGGAGCCCAGGGGTGCAATGCCATGCAGAGGTGGCACCTCGTTGTCCTCACCCTCCAAAACTTCTTGTCCAGGGAGGGAACAACAAGGCTGTGGTACTGCTAGTGCCACATGGGGAATGTAAAGGGCCTGAGCAGAGGGTGGGTTGATTTGAGGGATGTGCAGTAATGTATTTTCCCATGCACTATGGGTGCAAAGCCTGCTGAGACTGCCAGGTGCTGCTGGAGCCCAGTTCTTACCTATTGCTTTTCCTTTCCACCTGGTACCAGATGGCAGGGGACACAACCAGAGTGGTGGCATGACAGTGCCCTGGGGATGCCCACCCACCTGGAGTGTTCCTCTTGCACAGCCGCAGACAGACGTGGTGCTGCACAGATCCCACCTGCAGCTCGCAGCTGTCAGGGCAAGAAAACCTGGCTTTCAAACAAGAGCTGAGCAACATTGCCACATGTGAGCAGAAGGGCAGTGCTGGTGCACTGGCTGTGTTTCATCCATGAGAGGCCACGTTGCAGGTGAGGACAGCTCCCTGCTGTGGGGGCCAGAAAGGGACACGCTCTGAGGGGGACAGCCCCGGAGCCCCATGTTGGGTTGGGGCTGCTTTAATGTTTAACAGGCCCAGGTGCACCTCTGCAGCACAGGCTGTGCAGCAGGAGGCTGCTGGCAGTCGAGAGAGAAGGGGTTTTACAGCCTGTGGTGGAGGTGCTTTGTGAAATGTTAATATCACATCATCTTGCTTCTACTTTTCTGAAGTGGTAATGCCCAACTCAGGCAAAAATCTTCCATTGGAGCTGATGAGAGTTGCACATATCAGTCTTTTCAGCAGCTGGGAATTAATATAGAATATTTTATCCTTTAAAATGCTGGGCAAACATTAACTAATCCTCTCAACACCCTTCTGGGATAGGTAAATATTACTTTCTCCCAGGTGCAGAAGCTAAAGAGGAAAAAGTTATGTGATTTGCTTAAAGCCACAGAGGCAATCAGGTGGGGGTAGAGATGGGGAGGGGCTTTTAATAGCTTGTGCTTGTGCTTGGGCTCATTACAGGTGCTGCCTCTCAGTCAGCGTTCTTTTATAAACTCAGTTTTAGGGGTGGAGAAATGGGCTGGTGTCTCCTTAGCACTACAAGAAGTGAACCAGCTGATGAAGGAGCATCCAAGGTCTGCAAGGAGCACGGACAAAAGGAAGGGCTTTTGGGGACAAGGTTTTAAGGGAGCACATGGCTCTGCAAAAACCCCATAACTTTGAAGTCAGTAAAATTTCAGCCCATCAGCTTCAAGGCAGGACTTAAAACTTGTTGCTTCCAGGCTTAGTTTGCCATGGATGCAGTGTGCCCCTCAGGGGGCTTAGCTCCAAGCCGCCTGTCTTTAAAGTGGGCGATAAATGTTGTCTGTAGAGCTGAGCTTGTTATCTTTGGGATTTACATGGCAGATACAGTGGCGGGACAGTTTCGTGTTTGCAGACCTGGAGGGAAAGCTGAGCTCCCATCCCGGGGAGGGGCTGCTGCTGCTGCCCTCGGCTCGGGGCCAGGGTGTCTCTGGACAGCACTGCCTGGTGCTCCACAGGATGTTTCCCTCCTCCTCCTCTTCTTCTTTGTGGCTGGGATTTTAAATGGCCTTGTAGCGAGGGGATTCTCTCGTCGTGCTTAATTACACCACACTAACCTCTCCCTTCTCCCATTCCCAGCGTGTCTGGCTCATCTCCTTGCTTGTTTTCTCATCTCTGACCTGGCCAGGGCTTTAGTTTGCAGGTGACAGATAAAATTCCATGGAAATATTTGTGTGCAGAGCTGCTCTCACCTGCAAAGGTAAAGGTCACTTCTGTGCCCCCAAGTAGTGCTGGGCTTTACCGAGGGTTTGCCCACCAGACTGTGACCACGGCCACTTCAGGGCAGCCACCCTCCATTGGAAAGCCCTTGTTTGTTATTCCTGGTCATGTTTCAGCTGCAGTCTGAGGCAAGGCCATGTAGTTGGAGGTCTGTTTCCACACGATGGGCTGCCAGGCAAGGCTCCTGTCTCTGCTGCCTTGTGCCTGGGCTCTTTTAATTAGAGACACATGGTTTGTTATTTAAAAGAATATGTTTTGCTGGTTGTTTGTTAGGATCTTGGATCTGAGAGTGTTGCAGCTTGTGAGCCTTCAATTAAGTTGTAGGAAGGACACAGCACCTGGGGAAGGGGCTGCTGCAGACCCAGAGCCTATTGTTCTCTCCCTGAATTGTGGGGAAGCTCTTTCCCCATGCTGGCTCTTTTACTTGGGAGCCAACTAATACACACGGTGGTTTGTTTCTCTCTCCATCTGTTCCAACTTCAGTTTATTCACGGCTCTGTAGGTATTGTACACTCAGCTGCTTTTTGGGTTTTTTCTTTTTTTTTTTTTTTTTTTTTTTTTTTTTTTTTTTTTTTTTTTTTTTGGATGGGAGAGCCTCCCCTTTTCATGGTTCACTTATTCATTTTGTAGGTCTCTGGCTTCCTTGTCAAGATTTCTCTTTTGTTGTATTAATTGGTCTGAAATCTATAGTCAGGTGCTGCACGTGTGCTTCCCGTGTACACCTTAACCATCTGCCGTGTTTCATCTCCATGGCACCCAGGCCAAATTCCAGCTCTGATAATGACAACCTGCCTCCCTGCATTTTTCCTGTGCTTTTAATTGGCTTTAGTTGACTTCTTTTTTTTTTTTTTCCCCACCTGTCCTAATGTGCCTCTCCATTTAGTGGCAGAGAGAGGTGGCCTGGGGTGGGAAGGCGCTCCAGGCTGCCAGCACCCACTTGGAGACAAGATGTCCAGCACCATGAGGAGCAGCCACGACCCAACACCATAGTGGAGTGTGAAATGGGGAAAACATTGCATTGGAAACAAGATGCACATTTTCAGAGGCACGCACTGAATTTTGCATATCCCCAAAGTTCTTTCAGGGACAGAGTAGGTGGCTCTTCAAAACCGGTGCTGTTTCCTCCTGCTTGCCCTTCTGTCCAAGCAGATCAGCTGCAGTCCCTGGGGGAGGGCAGAACAACTCCTGATGTTTACCCTGGTCTTAACACTCCTTGATTCTGATAGTTCCAGGGTACAATCTGATGTGTCTGAGTGATCCCAGAGCGTACTGAAGCTGCAGAAGCCTTGCTGGTGCTGTCGCCTGGCTTATCTGGCGCTTTAATAGCACAACAGTTGTTAGCTTTACAGCCGGGCTTTGGGAGGACCAGACTGCTGTCTGTGTTTGGGAACTGCCCTGCACAGCAACATGTTTTTCTGGGGAGAGAGCAGGTTCTTCTACTCTCCCCCCCCCTTTTTTTTTTTTTTTTAGATAGTGGACTCTCATTCTCATTGAGGAGATTCTCTAATGCTTGAAACTTGCTTAAAAGCATGGCCTGAGCTACTTATTCACTTTGTCTATTTCTTGCTAGCCTGGAAGCTTTCTCTTCTCTCTGCTAATCCTGTTACTTCCAGTGACAGCCCTGGCTAAGGGGGTGAGCCACTGGCAGGGCTCTGACTTGCCTGTGCTCTCCAAATGCGAGTCCTTACTGTCACAGCCTGGCTCCAGTTTTCATGCTGAGTGCTGTAGTGATGGCTGTGGGACCCAGACAGTGGGATGGATGGATGGATGGATGGATGATGCACAGCCTGGAGCTGCAGGCACTTATCAAGAAGGTGGGTCCCTGCAGAGGATGGCAGCAACACCTGCCTCTTATCCAGCCTTTCACAGCAGATGAAATCTTCCTGGTTAAGGGCAGGACAGTGGTGGAGACTGGGTTGCAGGCAACCCCTCAAAGGGGAAACGATGGCCATCATTTTTTGCTTCAGTAAGTAAAATATCTGCAGGATTTCAAATTCCTGGTGGTGGTTTCTACTGCTTTGGAAATGACAAAGGAAGGTTTGGGATTTTGGGAGTATTCAATGGAGCATTGTCACACAAAGTTATATAGCCTTCTGGTCTTCTAAAGGAAGTGGAACAAATGTCAGGGCTTGTCCTTGCAGAAGTCTTCTAGCCCTGCAAAGACCTTTCCTTGAAAGAGCAGTAAGGTGCCTGCCTTCCCTTTTTCTTAGAATCATAGAACTGTTTAGGTTGGAAAAGACCTTTAAGATCATCAAGTGCAACCATAAACCCAGCACTGCCAAGAGAATAAAGTACTTGTACCAAAGTCTGCACTGGCAAAACAGCATTGAGCACAGAGGGAGAAACACCAGTTCTTATCTGTGGGCAAAGCAGTACAGCTGGTAATAAAACCAGGATCACTGAGGAACCCTGTGAGCTCCAATCCAACAAAGTCCTTGCAATATTATGTATTATTTGTCTTGTGAGGTCTTTGTGAAGATGATGGCCTGCTCAGCAGTGTCAGGCATGCACACGTGCATGTGGGAAAGTGTCTGTCCAGATGTATTTAGAGTCCAAGTGAATGAGGGAGGTGGCAGGGGGAGGAGAAAGGAAGGGCTGTGGAACCCCTTTCGCTGACAGGGTGTAAGCTGACTATAGTTAGATTTTAATGGTATTTGGGAGCTTTGAGCTGTAGGGAGGAAGTTTCTCTGAATTTTGCTTGTTGGGGTGCTTCACAGCATGACCTTTGGTGTATCTCTGAGTGATTAAAAGTCCTTGGCAATTTGGTCTTTCACTTTGAGGCTTGGGACCTTGGCACCAAGTTTCTGACTCTGAATTAGTCTTTTCTCCATGGCAGCATCCTTAATTTTATACAAGGTAAGACTTCTAGATCAGCAATATAGTGGGTTAGATTTGATTGTTTCAGATGCCTGGGTTGGTTTACCAGTGCAGTGGGTCAGCACTTTGCTTGTGTGTGTGTCCCCCCCACTCCCTGTAGCTCTAATGTCTGTTGTGACAGAATAGATTGTGAATGCTCCTGGATATATCACTGTTCTCACTCCTGCGAGGGAGAGAAGTGGCTTTTCACAATTTACAAGGAGGTGGTATGGCACAGAAGAAATAAGGCTTTTTAATTCAGTGTCAGAGAAGAGGTGCTGGCATGGTTGTGAGCATTGCCTCGGCTGGGCAGCATCGTGCCTTCCCCATGCTGATGCTTACAGCAGGGAGCAGAGGTCCCCCCTGCTTAACAACTCTGTCAGTGCTCCCTGCTCCTGCCTCTCTCCCTGTTCCCACAGATCAGATCAGCCCTCTGTGCCACAGCCTGTCATCTGATTTATGGAAGCCATAAACTGCAAAGCAGAAAGAAATAAAAATACTAAACACTTAGTTTTTTAAAAGGCCAGCAGCGTATTGAAGTCTTGGTGATAATTTGCTCATAAAGAAATATTATGCTTCAGATCATAATCCCAGGCTGCAGATGGAGGCTGAGGTCTGGCCTGAGTCTCTCACACTTAGGCTGTAAAAGGAAGGGAATGGGATGAAAAAAACCACATAGCATGTGGGGATTAGGCTCTGCTGTCTTGCTGTCCATCACCTCTGGTGTCTGGGAGGTCTTGTGGGGAAGTGCTGATGTTCTCCAGGAAAAAAACTTGTCCTGTGTTGGAGGGACAACAGACTCATGGAGGAATGAGAGGCAAGGAGAGAGGGGAGGATAAAAATCCATGGACAGCAGTCAAACAGCTGAGATTTATAGTCTATGTGTATGTGCCCAAATCGGTGAGTTGAGGGCAGTTCTCCTTGGACTTAGCAGGGGGGCTCACCTACTTTATCTGTAATATTGTCAGCATGGCCAGCCAAATGCTTGTTGTGCTGCCTGGGCAGCAGTTGCCTTTAATAATTGTAGTTGAACACTGCTTTTTTTTCAATGCAGGTGGGTGTCTGTTTCCAGAGTGAAATCCAGAACCCTGCCAGTAAGGCTGGAGAAGCAGTGGGTGTGTGAGCAGGTGAGGCCTTCACTGGGGTCAGTGTTTGACTGCTGGAGAGGTCTCCCAGCTGCCCCAGGCAGGGCCCTGTCCTGAGTGGATAAAATTCCTTTCTGGTTTGAGTTGCAGCTACAAACACTGTCTGTGCCTATTCCCCTACTGGGCTTGCACTGGGGACAGGTTAAAAGCAATGCATTTCTTCAAAGGAGATCAAGGATTTCACAGCCAGTTCAGTGCAGACATCATTTCCCCTATCTGATCTTCTTCACCTTACCCTGTCAAAACCACCTATTAGTCCACTGCCATCTCAAATGAATCTTGCTGTGATGCTGGTAGGATTGCAGGAGGGCAGGAGGGTTGTCAGCCATGTTTATTTTCCTTTTTTCCTTCTGTCCTTTCCTTATGCCCGATGGCAGGAAGGCTGCTGGCAGCACTGTCTTGCTCCCTGGACAACACAGAGCTCAGGTGCCTTTCTCAACTCTTCTTCCTAAAGGAAACTCTTCTTTGAAAGAGAACCTTTCTTTCTCAGATAGACATCCTAAACATGATGATGTTAGCCACTTCTAAAGACATGGGAACTGGGAGGAAATTGTCACTTCTTGGTTTTTCCTTAATTTTTTTTCCCAGTTCTCTAATAATAAAAATGAACAGATATTCCAGGAAGCCCTAACTCTTCTCTGGGACACATAATATTCATGAAGCCTGATTTGCAGGTCTGTTCCAGGTGCAGCCTTAGCAGTGTTGAATTATCCCCTCCCCATGGCCTGCTGGCAGCTGCTCAACCAATCTGTTCCCAGCCCATGTGGATGCCTGTTGTTGCTCCTCCCCAGGGCAGAGCTTTGCACTCCCATTCCTGTTCTTCATGAGGCTGCTATTGACCCAAAAGCTGAATTTCTCAGGATTGTTTTGGATCCTCAGCTTGCTGAGAGTATGATCGTTCTCCCAAGCCACATTTAAAGGGTTTTTATAACTCCTTGAGAACTACTGAGTTCAGCCTTTCTGCCTCTCAAAGGCTTGCTGGCGGTCTCAGCAGACACATGTTAATGGTAACCAAAGGGGCAGGGTACTGCTTTTCAACAAGTACTTTCTTAATTAGAATAAGAAGGCTTTAACAAAAACAGATCCAAAGCATAAGTAGCCTGGTTGAAAAGGGAATCTGAAGTATTTAACTTCTCCCACAAAGATGCTGCTTGGGCAATTTCAGGGTGGTCCTGGGCTAAGCAGTGCCTATGCTCCTGCAGCAGGATCTCCTGCACTCCTCGTTTGAAACCTTTGGAGGGTTTCAAACACTCTTCATCAACCTCAGAGAAGCAAGGGCATGAGCCTAGTTTAACTCCCCCTGGGGAACAAAAACAATCACTTTTACCTTGCAAATTAATCCAGTCAGGAGTGTTCTGTCCTCTGCAGCCCTTTACAGTATTGAGTACAGTAGGAAAAACTTCTCCTGGAGAGAGGGCTCACAAGCCATTTCTCCTCTAGATAGAACAGGCAGTTCATTATCTTGGGGAAATCAAAACTTTCAAAACTTCTGGCTGCCCCCATCTTTCCCCTAGTGTCTCCTGAAATGTTTAGCAGCATCCTCTTTGCCTGTTTCCCAGAGACTGGGTTCCTCTTTGTGCTCAGGGTTTCTCTTCCCTCCTCCTTAGTCACTGAGAAACAAGGATCTTGTTAGCATGTCTCTGTAGGGAAAAGAAATCATCCTCAGGGCCAAAATGCACTATTTCTTCTGGTAAGTGGCTGCAGAAGTGGAACTTTGTTCCTTTCTCCAATTGTATTTGTTTCTGCAAACATGAGGGAGAAGGGATGGTTTCTCCCAGCAGACACCAAGTACACTTGGAAGTGCAGTGCATGTTTAGTGATGCCTTTTAATAGCACACAGAAAGGAATCAGCCCTGAATGTCACTCCCCCCAGCCCCCACCTTTGATTACAGATGGCAGGTGATGTGTCTGTGCAGGTTTGGCACCAGGCACTGGTACCATCAGCAAGGAACATCTCACTTCTAACAGGGCTGAAATAGTGGCCCTTTGCAGGTCAGTAAGCAATAGCAGCATGTTCTCAACCTATGCCAGAAGTGGTTGGTAAATCACTGACTGGTCCAACAAAATGCTTAGAAATGAAGAACACTTCCAGGAACTTTACTTGGGTGTGATTAACTCTGACCCTCACAGAGCACAGATACTTAACAAAGAATAATTCACAGTTCATTATAAATTATGTACATAACCCCCCTTTAAACAACAGAACTATGTGCTCTTTGGACACCTGCAGGTTTGGATAAGCAAGCAAGCACACCTGTGCATTGTCCTGCAATTCTGTGTCTCTTGGGTACCAAGGCTGTTACCCACATGGGTTTGGGCAGTAGCTGCACAGTGAATTAAACCTGTTTGACTCTTTTGCTTGTGAGCCTGCAGGGAAGCTGAGGATAGCAGAGGATCTTTGGCTGCTCTGCTGGTGGGGAGGGAGTTATAATTGCTGTGTAATCTCTTCTCACTGAGTAACTTGATCACTGCAACAGGAGTACACCAGGGTAAGTAGTGGTGATCCCAGGCCAGGCAGGATTCAAAGCATGCCACCTGCTTAGAGACACTTTTGCTTCGATTTTATTTCTGGTGCCATCCTGCCCAGTGATACCTTTGAAAGACTGAATTCACAGCTCCATCCATCAGTGCTTCTCTCCCAGATTTGATCAGCAATGAGCTCTCACCTTCCACTGTGTCCTTCTTGCAGGTCCTCTGTGTGCACCCTCTCTGCCTCCACTGGGGTGACCATGCTCCATGGCTGCGAGGGTCGCTCTTCCCTCCAAAGGAAAGGCTCCTCAGGAGCAGTAGCTAGAAAACCACCCCTGGCTTGTGTAGGCTTAATGGCCTGACAAGAGACTGGCTGTGGGACCCTCAGCAGTCCCCCTGCACACAGCTCCTGCTCCTGGGAGAAACAGCTCCATTGCTCTCATCTGATGCTGCAGAGCAATGCTGACTCCGTTACCCATCCCTGCTTGTCCAGCAGCAAAGTGATGATTTTCCAAGTGACATCATATATTGAACACTTCAAATTGGGGCACTGGAGGTGTAATTAGACTAAGGTAAAATTCCATCTGCAGGGGAGACACTTAAAACATGCAGTGTAAATCTGCCTACTTGGCAGAGAATTTCCTCCTAAACCTGGGGACCCTCGCAGGCATCACCGGGGTGCAGAACTTTTGTCACAAGAGGAGCAGGGAGCTTGATAGAGACGTGTGCAGTAGCTGAGCAGAGCTGGCTCCTCAGGCACAAGGTGGTGAATGAACCCTGTCTCATGACCCAAAGTGGTGCAGTGGATGTTTCTGAGCAGATGGGCAGCGGATGCTCTCTCTGGATGTGCAATATGCTTTTCAAGTCTGCTGCTCCAGACGAGCAGCTAAACAGGTGATGAACTTTGATCGTGTGAGTGTTGGTGTTAATAAGTTACAAACTGACCTGAATGCTTTGCAGCAGTTGAGGGCAGCCTGGGGGAAGTTCTCTGCTTTTCAGCGAGAGGCATCTTGTTACACCTCATTCTTGGGAATGACTGCCTTGCTTCTGCAACTTGAATGTACTGACAATCTCTTGTCCATCGAACTCAGTATGATTTCTGCTTATAAAGCACAAATATACTTTACAAGAGCTGCTGAGGCTTCACTGTGAGGCAGGAAAACTCAGAGAAGGAAGTGGTATTCTTTAGATTCGTGGTTCTAACTCCTTTTTTAAAGTAGGAATTTTACAGGCTTCTTTAGGAAAAATGTATTCCTGAACAAAGCTTGTCTGCAGAACTCCTTGTTAGTAGCCATAGGAGGTTTTTTTTTTTGCAATAACTACTTAGAATTTATTTAAAATATACCCAATATAATGAAAAAATGGAAAAAAAGGGAAGAGAAACTGCACTTTAGATAGAGCCTTCCTCTAAGGTACTCCTTAGTACCAGAAAACCTCAGAAACTGTTTTCCCAGAACAAAATTGAGAAGTAGTTGTCTGTTGCCTCCTAGCCATCCCTGTCCCTTATAAACACCCTTAGACTCCATCAGCAGCATCCCTACAGTAATGTCCTGGTGCTTGTTCCTGGACCCTCTTGTTCTGTGTGCCAGAGCTCCCAGCACTGCTGTCTCAAAAGCAGAGCAGGCGTGTGCTGGGGTTCCTTTATGGTTCTAGGTGCTGTCCCTCAGGAACAGGGTTTTCCCTTAGGACTGGACCTTATCTTTGTTTCTTTGCTTATGTCCCACTGGCCATATTGCTTGAACGACACCCACCTTGCAGGTGTTTCTGTGCATGGCTGAGATTGGTTGTGTGAGCCGTGCTGGTGGAGGGGAGCGGTACAGCTGAGGGTGGCCGGGGCAGGGAGTGCACAAGCCAGAGTGATAAGTCCAGATCAGCCAAACCTCTGTGGCTCTCTCACTGGGGCTGCTGCACGTGTTACAGCTGCTGTGGGACCAGGCAGCGCTGTAGCCCTTTGGGCAGTGGCCCAGGCATGCCAGGGACACCCTGCTCCCCACACCAGGTTGATCTGGCTTTCCATTTCTCTCAGTCCTGGCCATTCCAATGCCAGTGTGCAGTGGCAGTGGGAGGAGAGCTGCACAGTGTGCTGCAGCTGGGGACTGACCCCTCGGGAGAGCTTGGCAATTACAGCTCTGCCCTGAGACGAGGCAGTCTGGATGCTGCCACCAGCCCTGCAGGACTTGGGGGGTTGCAAAGCTGCAGCCGCAGACGTGGCTCGCACAGGGGCTGCAAGCACTGGAGGTCGGGCAGAGGTGTCTGTGCAGCTCCTAAGGTGGGAGGGATGCAGGTGGTGTGATGGGTGATGGGTGCTCAGTGCATCCCGAAGTCTGTGCTGCCAGATCAGCTCCCTCACGCAGCCTAGCCAGGCTCACCAGCCCTTGATCAGCGATGGGAGCCAGGGTAGTTCTCACGCTCCCCTCTGCAGGACCTGTGACCATTCCTAAGGCATCACAGGGTCAGTCTCTGGAGGGAGAAAGAGGTGCTTGGCAGGGGGCTGCTGGTGGCCCACGGGCGTGGAGGAAGAACCACCCGTGCCCCGTCCGTGTGTCTGCAGTGCTGTGCGGGCCCTGCTCCCTACCTGCCCTGCGGGGCAGGGGCAGAGCGGGCCCGGGTGCCAGACGGGCACGTACGGCAGGGCCGGGGCAGGGGCCTTCTCGCGTTCCAGGGCTCCCTGCAACAAAGCCCTGTCTGTCCTGCTCCCAACATCTCTGCCGATGCGCTTGGGGACCGGGGGGGCGGAGGAGCACAAAGGCCCCCAGACAATAGGGCGAGCGGGAGCATTCCTCACACCCATGGCGGCAGGCAAATGGGCTTTGTCTGCAGCCGCTGCCTCCCTCCGCTCCGGGGGCAGGCGCTGCCGCCCGTGTTCCCGGCTCCTTTGTTCGCTCGCTGCCTGCCAGGGGTGAGACAGGCCAGGTGAGCGCCGCGCCAGGCAGGGGGCTGGCGGCGTGCGGCGGCGGGCGCATATTAATGGCTCTCTCCAGCCTGTCGCTGGGTGTTCGGCTTGATTCATGAGCCTCCTCCGTCGGATGCGGCCGGGAGGGAGACAGCGAGCAGGGAGACGGCTATTGTCTGCCGGGCCTGGGGCCCTGCCCGTGCTGCTCATGCGGCTGCCACGGCCGCCAGAGCGCTTTGCACCTTTGCCCCGGTGTCCGTCCCGCCCGGGCTGTCCGTCTGTCCGGGGTGGGACCGTCTGGTCCCCGCAGTCCCCGCCGTGTGAGGCTGCGCTGGGGAGAAGGCAGCAGGAGCTGCCCAAAGGCCGCCTGGCAGTGCGAGAGCATCGCGCTGTCCAAGCAGGGCTGCATCCAAGGAGCGCTGCTCGTGCGACTGGAAACACTTCCACCCAGTGCCTTAGTGACACCAGGAAAACGCTTTTGGTGGCTTTTTTTTTTGTTTGTTTTTAATGGCTGCTGTGCATTTTACACTACCTTTTATGATTGGCTATAATTCTTAAACAAAGCAAACAGGCAGCTGGTGGACAGGTATTAACCAGGCGGCAGTCAGCCTCTGTCTTGAAAAGGCTGAATCAGGTACAGCATTTGATAATGCTCCTGTGGGAAGGGTGTGGATGATAATCCCAGAGAAGAAAAACAAACTGGATGCAGTGCACTCCATCACGCTGACAAAGACCTGACTTGTACATGCTGGGGTGCAAATAGGATTGTTTGCATATTCAGCTCTCTCTTCGCTTTTCCTCGTCGCCGAACATAGGTGGTGCCTGAGCTCCTTGGGGAGCTGTTTGAGTTGGGGGCACAAATGTGTATGGGGGAGGGGGGTAAAGGACCATGTGGAGGAGGAATGAGAGCAGAGAGGGTGCTGCTTTCAGGGGCTACAATAGAAAGGGCATAGCTGGTGGGGAAAATGCTCCAGGAATAGGGTTTATTGGACTGAATATAGGAAGCTACAGATAAGCTTGTCTGACAGATTTCCTTTTACACCCCTGACATGCAGTTTATCCCACCCTGAACGAGACATTCGCTCTCTAGAGCAAAATAAAGGTCCAAGGTTTGATTTTTTTTCCCCCCTTTCTTTCTTTTTTTCAGCTCTCAAAGAATAAAGCTGAGCTGAGGGGGAAAGGAGCACTTATCCCCAGTAGGTAAAGAGAGAAAGGCTGAAAGGAAGGATTTTCTCCAATGATAGCACTCCCTGGGCAGCAAACCCCACCTCTGAGTTTCCAGTAAATCTGCCGGGACTACAAAGCAAACCAATCAAGAAACGTCAAGGTATATTTACTCTCCTATTAACCTGGTGCCTCTTTCCCTCTCTGGCACACGTTGGTGGCACACAAAGGTGCATCCCAAGGCTGTGTGCTGGGAAGGGAGCATGGCTGTGAGCCCAGCTGGGGCAAGGTGACCAAACGGATCCCTACTCCTGCTCTCCAGCCCTCCCAGCACAGAAAGGGGATGCTGGAAGTCAGTCTGTTTTGGGAAGAGTGGTGCTGAGGGGCTGTGCCAGTTCTTTGTGCTGTCTGCTCTCAACGAGGCAGAAATTTAACTGTGAAGAGGAACTTGCACACACTTACCTGCGGCTAAAGCCAGGGCAGCTTTTCTTAGAGATCACCTAGACCTGACTGCTGTCAAATACTGGCAGCAAGTGAGATGGGTTTCTTGAATGCCATGTTTTACTTGGTGACACATCCAGAACCTTTGGAAAGAGCTTTTTGAAATAAGCTTGTCTTCAAGTTTTTCACAGGTGCCTTTTTTTCTTTTTTTTTTATTCTTCTTAAAAAGATAATTAGGCAATCACAGAATTTTGATGAAAGTTGCCTCTTCTTCTCTTGCTTCATAGCACATGGCCATCCTGAAGAATCAAGGAACTGCTGATAAATTTGGTATAGACTTCTGTTCCTTTTTCCATCTAATGTTCCTCTGTGCTGTTCTCAGAGCACATCCTGCCCCCAGTTGCTCTGTTAGCTTGTCTCTGCTTATAACACTCTGTACATAAAACACAACTGGGCGCTTTTCGCTCTGATTAAAATCACGCTGTGCAATAGGAAATACAAATTAGCTCTGGCCTTTGGGCTCCTGACAAGTTTCCAGCGCCGCTTTCAACACCACACAGATTGTGTAACTCCATCTGTGCGTGCTCTGTGTGGTGACGTCTCCCGCTCCGTCATGAGCCGGGCTGGCTGTCGCACATCCAGGTTCAGCTGTTAATGCTTCAAGCAGCTTTTAGAACCGAAGGAGGAAGAGAGACTGCCAGCAGCTGGGTGAAATGCAGAAACCGCTTTTTCCTTCCTAGGGGACTATGTGGGAAGGGTTAAAAGGAGGAGGATTTCCTAGGTAATTCCCCCGGTCTTGATGTTTGTGCAAATACCTCCCTTTTGAATGAGTGATTGGGGAGCTCAGCACCAGGAGAGCCAAAGCTCCAGTACGAGATTAACCCCCGAAGGAAGCGCACAGGAGCATCTTATACAAACCGTGGCTTAAGTTTGCGTTGCCACGAAGCACACGGCACTTTCCTGCCTCCTCCAGGGATTCAGGGCAGGCACGCTGTTACATCATTTCAGCGTTGCTCACAGAAGGGCTGAGGCTGCAGGTACCGTGTCACGTTTTCAGCAGAAACCTTTCAGTCTCGGCCACTTCCTCCCGGGATGCTGAAGCCAACGCTGCCCAGCCCTGCGAGTGAAGCAGCGGCAGCTGAGGCTGCCGGTTCGGAACGGTGCGTGGGCACGGCGTGGGCGAATGTTCCCTGCACTGGGTGTTTTCTAAAGGTCTCTGAAGCATGAGGCATGACTGAGTGACTTGTGTTTTCTTTAAATGATGAGTGGGTGAATCTTGAATCGTTGGTCTGCTTTTATTTTTGTTAAATGTGTGTGGGCTGACAACATGACTCAGTATTTTCTCTGCAGATGCAAAGATCATATTGCCAATTCTGGCTATACTTCAGACAGTTTCATACAGAGAACTGGAACACTTTTTCAGTCCAGAGCTTTGATTTTCGGCAGCCTTAAGCTTCTTGATGTGAAAATAAGTGATTTTGAAAATAAGTGATTTTAAAAATAAGTGTTCTGTACAAAGATACACCGAAGAAATGACCAAACATGGGAAAAGTACCTCTACCCCAGGTTTTCCCAACAGTTCATCTGATTTTTTTTCATGGAAGTGGCCATCAATGTCTGATTTCTTTTTCTGATTCTCCCTAGCCTCATGGGAGAAGCTGCTGGGCCATCTTTTTGTCTGCTGGATATAATCTCTGGTGTTTAGCCATCCATGCCCTTCTGGGTGATAGCCACCATCCTGTGATGGATGGCTGTGAGCTCTCCCCTCCTCCCAAGAGACAAGTAGGCATATTTGTGGGTACCTGTATGTGGTTTGGCCAGAAGTCCCTGAAAACTTCCCTTTCTCCCTTCTGGCAGCCTCCCTGCCCTGCTCTCCCTTGCTTATCCTCCCTTTATGCCATGTTCAGAGTATGGCATGTGCTCTGGGAGATACACAAAGCCAGGCATGGGCTTTGGGTGCTTTTACTGTGCAACAATGAGTGCTCTGGTCTCCCATACCCTCTGCTCTGCTGATGTGAGGTGTGCTGGTGGTCACGTCCTTGATAAGAATAAGTTTCTTGCTAAGACCTTCACCTGTAATCATAGCCCAGCATCCTAGAGTCACCACTAAGCCATTTTCCCTGCTGATAGCACCTCTCAGCCCACCTAGACCTTGCTGAAGACCTGTGAATGCCTAGAGAATAAGAGACTGGTGGATGAAGGATGATGCACAGCAGAGGTTGTCTGTGGAGATGATGTGCCTATAGGTTAATTCTGTAGAGCATGCAGGGTGAAATAAATTCCATACAACTGCTTATTGGATTGGTAACTTCAAGCACAGAAGAATTCCCACACTCAATCCCTAGCAATGGCCTTGGCTAATGTGACCTGCACTTTGTACCATGACCCAAACCCCACTATGATCCTGATTCTTGTACTTGGTGGGACAGGGAATGTTTAGGTGGAGTTTAGGGTGGAAAGATGATGTTTGGGCATGGCTTGAAGGACTAACTGGCTTGCTCCAGCTGCTGAGGGGATGGTAGGCTGGGTGCAAGCTAGAGCATGGGGCACGGGGGAGTGTGACAGTGTCAGTACATGAGTGATGAGCAAGAGTCATAGTGTGTGCCACTGACCACTCGCTTTCCTTAAAACAAGCTTCATTATTCCTGCCTTCTTACTGCTCACTGCCCTTTCACTGGTTCTTCATCAGTGTCTCCAGCCCTCTTCCTCCAGCCTGTGAGTTTCCAGAGCTACCTGCTGCTCTGGAGTTGGTTCTTCAGCCCTCCCTAGCCCCGTGGCACCACTGCTTTGCCTGCTTTTGGCACGCAGAGGCCAACCATGAAGCCTGTGTTGCCTGTTACAAGGCAGTCTGCACACTGTATTTCATGCTAGTGTGCCTTGCTGGTTGGGAGACAAGAACAGAGAGTGCTACGGCCCCAGGTGTCTTCAGGTGTCATTGTGTTGCTGTCAATAATGAGCTTGCTTCTGAAGTTTTTTTGGGGTTGACCTTTAAACTTGCTTCATTTATTTATTGACATTGAAGGTAGGTATTGCATTTTTTGTTTCTGAACTGCATTTAATAAGACTGTTTTAGAAAAGCTCTCTAAGTTGCTGTGAAGAGTACTTATTAAAAGTGGGTTTGTAATTCTTATGGTGTGTGATCCTCAGCTTTCCTGAACTTTTGCTGTGCTACATTCAAGTATAGTCTAGTGTAGTTTGAAAGAAAGCTTGGAAAGAAAAAAGCTGACAGCAGGTCAGACTGAGGGAGATGAAGCTGGTTTATGCTGCTTTTTTTTGCAACAGATGAAGTCGGTATTCCCCACCTGTTTAAGGAGTGCCTGCAGCAGACTGAATCACTAACACACCTTGTTCTGTAATAAATCGTGGTGGCCAAACGATGTTGCTTGTGGCAGCAGACAAAATGCTCATTAAATAGTGAGCGTTGCTTTGCGTGCTTAAGATCATAACTATTTTCTTTCTTAAAAAGTTCTTTTCTATAATCAAGGCCAGTGAAGGGCAGGTCCCCACAGGGTGCTGAGGCCTGCTTCCTCATTCTTTGCACTCTCAGTGCTGGGCTGCTTTCCTCTGTGTCAAGTGAAAACTTCCTCACCCAACCCTGTAGCGCTGGACTCACGCTGAGCCCAGCCAGGTCTCCTCCCCAGGCAGCACACGGTAGGCAGCCTCACCCCATCTCCTACAGCAACACCCACCCTATTCCTGGCTGTCTCAACAACGTGTTGAAGGGTTTTGTCATTTGCAGACACCTCCTGGAATACAACACATTGTGCGTTTTTATGGTCAGTTTGGATAAAGTCATCGCTCCAGCTGGTAACTGCAGCTTCCAGATAAGACTCACCATGTGACAACCAAAGAAACACCAAGCTCAGAAGCAAGGAATTGTCCATTTTCAGACTCCAGTGTGGCTACCTATACCAACACTTTGTTGCACAAACACAGAATAACGACTTTAACTGGCACAGTTGTCTCCTGGTAGTCATTACATTACCTGTAATTGATTCTGCAAGAGTTTGCAGGCCCTACCACTAGAAAGCAACTTCCTGGGTGTGCCTTTGAATCAGATCAATAAGGGAAATGATATTTTTAATGAGAGAGGCTCTCGGTATGTATTATTTCCTGAAACTCTGAAATTGTCATTTGTTACCTTACTGGTGTTTCTTACCCCTAATAAATTTAACATCAGCTTTTTAGAGGACTGATGTGTCTGTGGCCACATTGTGAGTTGCTGAGATACTGGGATGTGTTGAAAAACAAATGACTACTGAAACATCCACAAACAATGTCCTGCAGGTCAGCACCTTGTGTACTTTCTAAACAGGCCAGGGTTTGGTTCGAGAATCTGGTGTTTCTTGAAGATATCCTTTACACTTCCTTTACGTCTCTATTTCATTCTCCATTCGGTACAGAGCCTGCATGCTGGAATTATTTGTTTTACATTTCTTTGCTGTCCATTTTGCTGCCAAATCATCATCTCGTGTTGCTGTCTTATATAAATGTTAACATTAGCAAGCTTCACAATAACAGTCTGGAAAGGAAACATTTACTTCTGAGCTTCCCCCTGCCAAACAAACCTACGGCATTCGCTTTTTTGTGGCTACTGGTGGTTAAGGCCACGGGTTGTAAAATTATAATGCTGTAAGCAGTGTGTATTACGGTTATGATCACTGTAACATGCACTTCAGCAAATTTATTGTTTGGCTTTTCAATTGGTACATGCAGCGTGGAGGACAAGGCTCCCCGTTCCCTCACACAATATAATCTCCAGAGGTACTCGAAAGGCAGCAGGGAAAAAACAACTCCATTTGAAACTCTACTTTTTTTGCTCTTGATGACACATAATGAAAGCACCAGTGTTACTTTTGTGTCCTGAAAGAAAGGGAGATGGCATGGAATGGAACAGTGATGCAAACGTGTGCAGAGAGCTCGTCAAGAAATAAACGATGGCAGCGCCCAGCCGGGCAGCGTGGAAACACTGGCCTGTCCAGGCTTCCCTAAAATCAGACGTGCCTCTGCCCCGAGGTCCCTCCTGGAGAAAGCACCACTGCATGTCCATTAGCCTTCCGTGTATGGAATTCACTTTGCGCCCGCTGAGTTTGGGAAAACATTTTTCAGAAACTGCAGCAAGCACATGCTAACGTCGCTGATCGTCTGTGCCCCGTGGCTGCGCCTTCAGGTGCTGAGCCACACACGGAGAGCCCAGCAGGACCCGCAGGAGGAGAGCTGCGCCAGCCCCGTGCCGCGGCGGCCAGGGCCCGGCTGCCCCCGTCGGCTGCCGCACTGGGGCCGCCAGCACAGACCCGACGGGGGCAAGAGGCGGCAGCACCGGCGCTG